>JAPQRQ010000017.1:25279518-25324214 GCA_037367365.1 Apogon talboti | reverse complement strand
GACATACAAAGGAATCGAAATTGCGTTTCTCACTATCCCATGCGTGTACACAGACAATCCTAAGCTAAGTAGTATAAGTAAACGTACAGTGTAGTAAAAGTGCAAGTAGCACTAGTAGTAGTAGGAATTTTTTTTATTTCAATATTGATTCTGATAGTGATTATCTGCTATTACTGATATCAGAGAGGCTGCTTCATTAGAGGCAAAGTTAATTAAAGTTGGATAAAATTAATTGGAAAATTATAGAAAAAATATAGATAATTATTTAAAAATGCTGAATGTCAGTAACTTATTTGATGAAACATGCACACCAAAGTCATAGTCAAAGTTAGCAGTAATGTCAGTCTGTTCTGACCTCCAGTGTCAGACTAATGGTGGACTCATTCAGTAACGTGTCCCTGGAGACTTTCTCCATATGATTCTTTTGCATTCATTACATACATGTCTAATATGTCATTACTTTGTCCTTCACAGGCCATCATGGAGGAAATAGCAGGCTTTGAGGACCGCTTGGCGGGTCTGAAGGAGCGAGGAAACCACCTGGTACAAGGCTGCACTGACCGCATGCAGAACAGGCTGAGACAGCAGGTCCAGGCTCACCAGCAAGGCACCAGAGACAGCTACTCCGCCATCTGTAGCACAGCACAGAGAGTGAGTGAAGATGAGGGGAGGGGAAGGGGAGGGGGCTGCACAAGAGAGGGAATGATGTGCTTTATGTATTTGAATCGGTTGTATGTACATTTACAATTACAAGTGGAAACCGCTTATAGTGATCACAGTTTCACTGATCAAGCACTTGGATCATAAAGCCTGGGACGGAATCATCCACAGACAAATGCTGCTTATATGATTTGCCTGTAGCAATCAGGGAATCCACTTAGCGTATTCATTTTGTGTCTTTCCTTACATGAGGCTGGCACTGTGTGCACTTTAAAATTATTTTATCTCAATGAAAGATGACAGAAAATGATTGTGCACCAGGAAAACACCTGTGGTTGAAGCCACCCTCGTCAAGTGGATTGATGATCCTGGTCACATTACGCCCCCAGAGAGGACCTTGGTGAGGAGGAAGGCGAGAACATTGGCAGTGTGCCTAGGAGAGGACATTTTTACATTTTCCATAGACTGATTTGTGTTTGAGAATCTGAGCGAGGAGGTTTCTGAGGCAGCAATCAGGCTAGCGCTGTGTTCATGTCCTATTGTTTGAAGTGTAACTATGACAACTAAAGAGGAAATGGTATGAATATATAATTTTACAACCTAACAAGAGAAACACCACTTCTAAAAATTCAAGATAAATAAACTTCTTACTTACCAATAAAACTGAGTATTAGTCCCACAGCTGGGTGACAAATATTTGGTTATAATATTCAGAGGCTCACAGTGATCAGTTCAACACAGACAGATGTGATCACCATAAACAATTTCCACATCATTTGAATTTATTATGTTTTGTGTAGCTGTCTACAGTATGTAAAACGTGTTGGTCCATTGGATGTATACACATATGCACATGCGTGGATATGTATATGCAGTACTGTGCATGATCTACATATCAATGGTGTTAATTTTCTGACGGCCTAGGCATCCACTTAATCCTAACCCATTCTGACACTTAAACCCTTCTCTCAAGACAGCCCTTTACTGCCAGTGTAGAGGGCACGACCAATTAAGGCTGCCAAAGTGGAGCTCAACAGCAGCCACACTCAGTCAGCCCCCACCAGCCAAAATCACTAACTCAATCTCCCCATATTAATCTCTGCATATCCCCTGTCAACTCCACTTTTTCATGCCTCAGCCAAAAAATGGTCACACGCCACTATTCAGTAGATCTGGCGGGCCCTCTAATCCAGCCCCACTCTGTCATTTTGGCAACCCCTACTCTGTCATCATAGCCCACGTCCCAAGGCACCACCTCCACAACCACGCGCACATCCAATCTGGCATTGTGTGATCCAGCCACACTTTACCACTACGCTGCTGGCTTCTCTACAACTGTGCCCCCAGTGTTACTGCCAACTATGTCCCAGTGCAGCACAGCTCTAATATCCTGCCTGCCACTTGCCACCATGCCAACCTTCTAGCCTTCGCCAAATACACTTGGCAGGTAGCCAACGCGTACCCCCTCCTTTTCTACTCTTTCAGACTCTCATATTAACACTGCCAGTCAGACCTTGCTGTTTCACTCTCCCCCGGAGGGCATGGACGCCTCCACATTCAACACCTGTCAGATACTACACCACATAACTGACTCGGTCTGAGGCTTTTATCATTTAATGTGTCATTGTGTTTTACTGTACATGACTTCAAAGCCATTTACTTTGTCATGTAGCTTTTGTTTAGTAACCGGCTATTAAAGTACACCTAGTAACCATTAATTAGCATACATATTGATGGCATATTAGCTCTTCATTTGCAATTATTAAGCACTTGTTAATAACTTATTCTGAATGACCATACTGTCGACTACTAGACCATTAATCAGCATATAACCCCTAATTACTACTTACTGATAGGTGGAAATCATTGTAAATGAATATGCTGTGCTCAGTATTATTACCTTATCAGACGCATACTGTGCAAAGTATATTAATGTTGCGCTATCAACCAATATGCTACTAATATATATGCTAATAAGCAGGTACTTGGTGAATATGAGTACTTTAATATAAAGTGCTATGATTTGTTTCAATTTGTGTTTCTGTTATTGCATCTCAGCATCTTTTCATTATTGCTTTGGGTTTATTATTTTTGTTTGAGTACAGCTGTTTGTCAAGTGGCACCAGTTCAGACACATAACAGTTTGATTTGCTTTCTTGTGTCTTCCAGGTATATCAGAGTCTGGACCATGAATTGCAGAGACATGTTAGTCTGCAAGATACACTGCAGCAGTGCCAGAGCTGGCTGACCTCTGTCTCAGATGAACCAGAGCCTCCCACGCATTCTCCTCTCAGTCTGGAGGAGGCGTTACAGCAGGTCAGTCAGCATCCACCCACTCATCACTGTGTGAAACGTACAATTAGCAGGAGAGGTGTCGCACGTTGGAACCAATCAGCTGTTTGTCTTGATGTATTTTAAACACATTGCTGTTGAACACATCAAGCGCTGCCCAAAATGAGAAAAATCAAGCCTCAGTTTTTCATCTGTGCTGTATTTGTTACAGGTTAAGCAGGAGCGGGCTCTACAGGAACAAGCCAGCACTTACCTCCAGCTGGTGTGTTCGGCCTGCGACCTGACAGAGCCGAGGGTCAGGGAGACGGCAGCAGCTATTCAACAGGTCAAACTGCAGGTAGGAGTCCCTCAACAGGTCTGAAAATCAAACCTACAGCTACAGTCCAAGATCATTTAGTCATGTTTTTTCATTTCATTTCAGTTTTAGATTTCACTTTTGTTTTACAACTGCATTTGTTATTTTATTATTTTGAGAAACTGACAATTAGTTTAACTTTTTTATTCATTTTATTAATTATTTATTCATATTCATCAAGTAATTTAGTTTTTCACATATTATCGTTTAGAAATTGACTTTTAAAACTTGAAAAAGATGCAAGAATGACATCAAATATGATTCCCAAAATCAGTGTTTATTAATGGCCCCTTATTGTGAAAAATCCTTCCATCATGAACTCAACAACATATGGGGAAAATTAAAGCAAAGTTGACTTTACATACAATTGATTTTTTTCAGCTTGTATTCTATTGACCATTGTAGCCTATTCTGAGTTATTGTGACTTAATTGAACCAAATTATTTTCTCACAGCTAGCGTAGTTGATATGATATGTTGCCATAATAGCCATGGTCACAACAACATATTTTCTAACAAGAAAATTTGTTTCTTAATTGAGATCGAGGATCGCATGATGCTTTGTGAGGAAGTGGCCGACAGCTGGAGGGACGCTGAGGAGCAGAAGGCAGATTTGGAAGTTCAGCTCAGAGAGACAGAGCAGCAGCTCCAGAGTCTCACCAGGAGACCTGCAGAACTGGAGCAGAAGATTGCACAGAACCAGCTGGATAAAGCACAGGTCTGTTGATGTCATTAGGCTAATCCAGAAAATAAGCTCAAAACATCACAACTGAGTGTTTATCGGTTGTCTTCTTGCCTGCAGGAGTTCCTCCAGCAGATTAGGGAGAGGCAGTCTGAGGTAAGCCATTTGAATGAAGCCATTTGTCGGCTGACAGACGGACAGAACTCCCCTGTCCTAGAGGAGATAAGGAGACTCAGGAAGAGCTGGATGGAACTGGGCCAGCGGGCCGAAGAGCTGGAGGCCCAGAGAGGGGAGGACATGCAGAGAAGTGGGGAGTACCAGGAGTGTGTGGTGGCTGTGGAGGAACTTTTCCACCAAGTCTCTAGGGAGTGGGACTACCTGGCCAGGTATTAATGTGGAACTTTTTATTTATAGAACGTTTATAAGTACTGCACAATCATTTACAAGCTAATTTATCATTAAAGAGTAACTATATGTACGCACTTCATCCAGGGTTTCTACAGATCGTTAAAAATCTAAGATCCTATGGTCTGCATTTTAGGCATTTTACATTGTTTTTTAGTTCAATTTGACAGGGTTAGGGTTAGTTTTCCTTATAAGTTTGACAGGATCTGAATCAAGAACAAAAATAGGTCATTCATTTCTTTCATAATTATCTTTAAAAGGTATTTAAAAGTCTTCCATTTAAGTTGTGTCTATTTTTATAGTATTTTGTCAGCTTGTTGTCGAACCCATTGCTCTGTGTTGTTCTCAGGGCAGACACAGAAAGTACAAGTGAGCATCTGGAAGCTCTGAGGAAGCTATTCAGTGATCTAGAGGAGCAGAGAACAACTTTAGAAGAGCTCAGGGACCAGAGACAAGCTATTCTGCCTCGACTATCCCTGCTAGACAAGGAGCTGGTCAAACAACAGGTGAGAAAAGTAGAAAACTCTAATGCATAATGAACAAAAAACACCATCCATTATGTATACGTTTGTCCTGGACCGCCACAAATATCTGAACAAGTTTACTGTTGGAAACTTATGATGATGCACTTGTGTTGTATTCAGATTCTTGTCAAAACACTTTCATACCATGCTCTGCCTTTCATCAGGTGGGTCATCTGGAGCAGCGCTGGGCTCAACTGGAAGCCCTGATCCAACAGAAGATCCAGGACTCTGCTCAGACACTAGAGGATCTGGCGCGGGTGGAAACCCAGTTGAGGGAAGCACGGGAGTGGGTGGAGGAGCAGCGGCCTGCCCTCACCTCTGCACTGAAAAGCAGCCCTCCGCCTGATCTGGCCCAGAGCTTCCTGTTTGACCATCTGAGTGTGTGTGTAGAGCTGGAGGCTCGTCAGCAGCTGTTGGGTCAGGCGGTGAGCGAGGCCCAGGCAGTGACTGTCAGGTTGGGGCTGAGTGAGAAGAGATGCCTGCAGGAGCTCGTTGAGCACGCTCAGACGGAGGTGGAATCTCTGGGGGCTCGGGTTTCCCAAAGGAGGAAGTACCTGAGTAAGGTAAGCAGCTGGACTGTTATTAATTAGGCGTCACAGAATGTATTTCCTGAATTTCTATGGTTTTTTTTATGCGTATATTTAGTTTTAGTGAAAAGTAGTTTTCACTTAATTTTGAAAAAATAACTAGTTTAAGTTTAGTTTTGATCTTTTTTTTAAGTAAGGTGGGTTGAAAGAATGCATTAAGGATGATGTACAAAACTGTTGTTTATTAAAGGTCCCATATTGTGAAATGCAGTATTTTATTCTTGTATGGGATGAGTCTGAATATCTTTGGAAACTGCTATTTTTACTAGCATTTTTACTGCTAGTTTTAGTCTTAGTTTTATTTGCTTAAAATAATGTTAAATAATAAAATAAATAAATCCAGTGTGGCGCATATGTGGCGATTTTTTTTTTTTTTATTTATTTTTTAACAGAATTTGCGCCTCTCTTGCTTATAAGTAATACATAAAGCACAATTAATGTCATGAGCATGACCAGTACTGGTACACTATAAATCAAGAAACTGTGTAGTCTGAAATGTTATAGTTAATATATGATATTTAATTCTTCCTTTCCAGGCCTTCACAGAAAGGACACAGTTCCTTCAAGGCCTGGGTAGAGCACTGTCTTGGGTGCAGCAGCAGGAGAGGAAGGTTTTGATAGATGACCACATCGCACTCCTCCCTGAAGACCTGACCAAACAGGTCGCTGCATGTCGGGGGGTCCATAGTGGCTTACGGGCGTACCAGAGGGAGCTTGCCTCTCTCTGGACACAAGGACGAGAGCTGGAGAGAGATGCCACGGACAAGGAGAGAGAAGAAACTCTGGCAAAACTTCAGGAGCTACAAGCGGTCTTTGAAGCAGCCCTTCAGAGAACGACACAGCGACTCACAGACTTGGAAAAAGCCTTAACCTCTCGGAAGTACTTCCAAGTCGACCTGGATAAGACTTGCCACTGGTTGAGACAAGCAGATGCCATAACCTTCCCCGAAATAAGTTTTAGTAACGTTGATGATAGCTTGGAGCTGCAAACACAACTCTCAAACTTTCAGAAGGTCCTAGAACAAGCTTCAGAGTATGAGAACCTTCTCCTTATAGTCCAAAGAATAGGTCAGGAGATTCTTCCTACTCTGAATGAGATTGACCATTGCTACCTTGATGAGAGGTTAAATGCCTTGCCTCAGCAGTACAACACCATCTTAGCTCTAGCCAAAGAGAAAAAAGACAGAGTCCAACAAATCATCCTGGAGAGAAAAGAGTTCAGCACTTTCTTTGGTATCACTCGTAATGCACTTGAGGAGCTCCAGGAGCAGTTTGACAATCTGGACAAGCAGACTATCAGAATCAATGAAGAGGATGTTTTACGTCTAATAAATGAACAGAGAAATATTAAAGAGAGTTTATACCATATTAGCCCTGCTGCAAGAGAACTTAATGGTAAAAATGAGATGTTTATCAGTAGGGGTCAGCAATACCGAGCTGAGGAGACGCAGCAGTTGATCAGCCTTCACAATGCACTGAAGAGGAAAACTGAGGAGAGACTTAAAGACTTAGACGACTGCTTGAAAACAGTGGTTGAACATAACAGAGTATCAGAGAAGTTGGATGCAGAATTAAAGTCTGTGGATGAGAAACTCGACAGACTAAAATCAAACAGAGAAACAGATGCCATGGATAACATCACAACTCTGTATTTGCTGCTGGAACATCTGAACTGTGTGAACTTTCAGACTGAAGAATGTAACCAACTCACTAAAGGCCTTGATCTGAAGTTTGAGCCCACTGCTTTTCAGAAAGTTACCTCGCAGCTTGAATACCTGCAATCTGCACAGCACGAAATTAAATGTTTTATCGAAGAAAAAGAGAAGGATATTGCAACGAATGAGGATTTCACAAAGGATTATGACAAAGTATTGGAGTGGTTGATGACTTTAAAGGTCAAACTGGAGGAGCCTTTGACCCTTTCTGAAGTCACAGTTAAACAGGTACAAGAGACAGTGAGGAGACTGAAGATCGTGGAGGAGGAAGTGGAAAGTGCTCAGAGGTTAACCAATGTATTGGCCAGCAGAGGAAAGCAAGTTTCTCAAGTCAATGTAGAAGAGACGCTACAGAAACTGGCAAAGCTGGAAGCAGACATTCAACAGGAGCTGAGCAAAAAACAGGTGCGTTATACAGTCGTGTAATTTCTGTCCATCAACCAGTGTTTGAAAGGTATGTTAAAAGTGTAACAGGTTACAGATAACTAGTTACCCTGTTTAAAATATGACAATATAAACATTTAATTGCTCCATCAGAGTAATTAAACATATTTAAAATACTTTGATCATCACTGTATAGTCTTCATTTTCACTTTATAGGCTCAGTCTAATTCTTTTTTGATTTTAAAAGGAAAATATCGCTGAAATTTTGCAACTAAAAGACATCTTATCTGACAATATAGTTGCCTACACACACTGTTGCCCATTAAGTTGGAATAAAATATTTATACGTCTTCCCATGAAATGATTGTGACAATGTAATTTATTCTTGATAAAGTGTAATTGGGACTCAGTATGTAATCATGGCACCATATTAAAGGTGATTACTGATGTGTATAGATGGGAATAAAAAGAGGAATGTGTATGAAAACAATCATTCCAACTTTATTGGCAAGTGTATAAACTTTTTGCTGAAAAGAGTATAATGTATATTTTAATGAGCAACTGTAATTTAATTACATTAATATACATTTTTGTTTTTAGCAGCAACAGACCACCAAACACTAACATAAAAAGCCATCTAAAACTAAAAAAACAATCACTGTGCTAAAGAGTTAAAATTTAACAAGAATTTATGCCAGTTATGACTTAAACCTACTGAATATTATTTTCTGTCTCCTGTTCTCCCAAGCTTTGAATATTAATAGACCCGGGGAGGCTGAAAGATCTAAGAGACTCTTTTAGAGATGGCATGAAGTTTAAAAAAGCAATAAATGATTCATTTATAGATAATGTGGGGATTTAATCTGGTTAAATGTCCCATTTTGTTGAATAAGTAAAAGTCATAATGACATTGCAGAGAATTTTTCCTGAAATGCCTCCCTATCTGAAATGCCACAATTAAATAAAACTCTCTCTTACATATAACCACCATTTACAGTAGTTTAACTCTTTGTAAAGGGAGGCATGTTCAATCAACATTTATTTATATAAAAAAAAAAAAAGCGCCAGTGTAGGAATATGCAACTGGAACTTAAAGTTAATTAACTCACCTTTTGCTTGTTGTAGCTGGCGGTGGATCAAACTCTTTCCTTGGTCCAGAGGCACCACTTATCTGTGCAGTCTGTGCAGAAATGGCTTGGCTGTGCTGCAGCTTTCCTCCAGAGGGCCAGCTCTGGAGTGGAGCTCGACAACCAGACAGATTGCATCCAGGATTTGGAAGAAATTTCAGCTCAGGAAAAGAGCTTCACAGCTGCCTTAGAAGAGATGAGGACTTTGGATGCTCTGCTGGTGGAATTTGTAGAACCAGGAGCGATGAGTAAAATCAGAGATGATGTTGTGGAAATGAAGCTCAGAAATAAAGAAGTCAAACAACAACTGGATGTTCACAAAGAGAAACTACAGAGGTGTGTGAATATAATCAGAGGTTAATTAAAACACATTATGGTACAGTGTGTAGAGCAAAGAAATACAAGTATAAAGCTAGTACATGCAGACTATTGCATTGCATTAATGTTGTACATATTCTTATATAATCTGAGTGAATATGAACATGTGATTGTGTAAATCCCAGGTGTGCAGCTCTGTGGGCCTCCTTCCAAGACGAGAAGGATAAAGTGGTTGAACAGATGAATGACACAGAGAACAGGATGGCCACATTTACAACAGCCAAGGCCGTCAGTATGCAACAGGCCGAGGACAAGTGTCAGCGCTATAAGGTGAGACATAAAGCCTCTTATGTAAAGTAAGAGTACAAGAATGGTTATCATGTATTTACAACATGAAACTATGAATATGCTGTGGCTGGTAGGTGGCCAGAGTAGTGCAGGAATCATTAATGAAGTCAAATATGTGTTGTCTTTTGTCCGCAGTCTCTGATGGCTCACATCGACCTGTTGGAGTTGCATTTAAACGCTGTGAGAGAGAAAGCAGGAGAGTTAGAGCAGATCATCTCTGAATCTAGCACAGTTGTGACCAGTCACTGTGTGTCGTCGCTATGGCAACGCTGGACCAAACTCTGCAGTGTGGCCCGGGTCCAGGAGAGGGCGCTGGAGGACACTGTGAGGGAGTGGAGGAACTTCACAGAGAAGGTGAAGAGAAGATGCTGCACATTTGATATCACTGTTGCACAAGGTTTATCTCATGTTGGTCTGCGTCTGTTCCAAGTGTACACTCATGTAGCTATTAATATATGTGTTATGTATGTGCATGAACCTAACTTTCAGTGTCCCCATAGTCATCCAACAGCTGCTTAAATTTACAGACTAAACGGTTTACTCACATTGCACTTATAGCTGACTACACACACAAATGTTCTTGAAACTCCAGATTTAGGTCAAATGCAACAGCGACTGAATACCAGTTGGTGTGTGTGATGTAACTCCAGGCTTCAAGCCAGTTGTTTCCTTCTGCCAAATCACTGTGTCATGTAGTTTTCCCGCCTCTCGACCTATTTTGAGTGTGAAGGCTCTCTGCTACCAAAGATTCCCACAAAGCCTTGTTCCTGAAAAGGAAATGAGGTTAAACTGTAAGAAGTGGTGGTCACTTCCTCATATGTGGCACATTTCTGTTGTCCACTGGTTTTCAATGGCTCCTTTGTTTAACCGGCCATGATGTCATCTGTGTACTGTTCAGGCTCTGGACTCTGGTTTCTGTGCATGCTATGTAGAGGTTACATAAACAAGTGAGGGACAATGATGTTTTTTTCTAATAAATATTTGTGCTAGAGACGAGCAAAGAGAAAAAGTAAATTTTCCACTGTTTGTGAAAGTATCCTCTACATCTTGCATAAAAAAACAATATTTACAATTTTTTCAGATGTTATAACTTGATTTTGTACAATTTTGCAAAAATATCAATTAAGCAGCTTCTGACTGTGAAGAAGTGAATATGTTTATAATGGTATCAGAGATGGTGTTTCAATGATAAACGTAAATGTAGAGGCTTGAGTCAAATGTGACCTCTCCAATCATCACAGATATAGTTACAGTATAATTGCTGACTGGTGGGATGTTCTTAGCAGTAATAATTTCAGCAGAAATGTCACTGCACCACCTGAATCATCATCTAAGTTCACAAATGTCTCCGTCCTTCAGATGGAGAAGGTGCGCTCTGTGTCCAAAGACCTCCACAGCCGTGTTCCAGACAGCACGGTTGAGAAGGCAGCCACCAGGGCGGCGCTCCAGAGCCTGTTGGAGTACCACGACTCCTTCAGCCTGGAGGTGGAGCGGGAGCAGTCCATCCTGGCCCTGCTGGGGCAACTCTCTCGCAGCCTCAGAGGAGAGGAAGAGGAGGAGAGGACGATGGAGATGAAGACGGAGAATGGGCATGAAAAGACACCGTGGCTGCAGGAAATCAGAAATCTGCAGGAGCAGTATGACAGGTGAGTGAGTGAGAAGTAAATGTTTGTTTTTTTTTATTTCACTACATTTAATGTATTCATGCAAGTTACAAATCACATTAAAGTCAAACCGATTTAATTGCTGATTTTTGTGTGTGTGTGTGTGTGTGTGTGTGTGTGTGTCTCTTCTAGCCTTGTGTTGCAGGTTCGGGCCAGCAGAGCTCAGGTTCAACAGGAGCTGAGGGAGAGAGAGGAGGTTGAGAAGGAGCTGGGTTTGGTCAAGGGTTGGATCCAAGATACTCGAGGCTTATTGTTGAGTCCCACAGCAGACCTAGAATCACTACTGCATGAACTAGAGGTACACCCCATCAACACACAGGCAAACACCATGCACATAATGTTTAAGTGACATTAAAACAGATGTCAACAAGTATTTTCACACAACGAGAATTTGGATTTTTACATGACATGATGGCCCTTGAATCAAGCCATTAAATTAGGCGTGCGTGCATAACAGTCAGCTTCAATACCCTGCAAAGAAAATTTACAGTGGGAAATGATAGTCAGAGTTGTGGTTTAGAAATTACAGGGAAGAAATGGTGAATGGTGAATGACTGTTATTCATGTTGACCTTGAAATCAAAACAGTGAATCATAGTGATAAAGTTAACAGCAGGCATTAAATGAGCCATAGCTCTGAATAATATTCTGGCCTGTGAGCTCTACAAACTATTGTGCTGTGAAAAGCACAAATCAGTGAGCCTCACAATACCAGTATCAGACAAGAATGGAGCAACCTAATGGAATAGAATAGAATGTCTTTATTGTCATTGTAACAAGTACAACAAAATGTAAAAGTGCCATCCAATCTGTACATCATATATAAAATCTACTATATACCACAAAAATAAAATAAATAGGTAAAAAAAAAACATGCAGAAACCAGTCACTCACACACAAGCATATATTCTGTTATTGCACTGATCCCTAATAAAACATATTACACATCAGATGTGTTTAGCAGTGACAGGTAATTAGATGTCTTAAGAAAAAACAAACATTTTAATGCTCAGTAAAATGTGGACAACAAACAAATATTCACAAAGTACAGACCTTTTTATTGTTTGGAAAAAATTCACTGCCATGTCATGTGGATGTTAAAGGTTAATATGTGTGTGTGTGTTGTAGACGGCACATGGTGAAGTGATCAGCAGACGTCAGAGTGTGGAGCGTATGACGGAGCTGCAGCAGTCGAAGTACCAGGACCTCCAAACCGGTCTGCCCTCTGAGCTCAGCATGCAGCTGGCAGAGGTGGCTCTGGCTCTGGGCTCTGCCGAAGACCAGGTGACTAGACTCCTGGACACAGTTACAGACCAGATAACATCTGATGTTCTAGCTTCCTTACCAGATTAGGACTGCTTAGAATGTTGCTGTTTTCACTCTCTTAAGGTTTTGTTATTGTGAACATATGTATCAAATTTACATGTAAATATACTCCTGTAAAGATGGAACTCTTTAAGTCTGCTGCTGCTTTTTGGTGTTAGACTTTAGAGCTCTGGAAAAATTAAGAGACCACTGGTTTTACTGTTATATTTAGTAGGTTTTTGAATAAACCTTCTGAATATTACCGATGGATGGTTTTAAATGACAAAACATAGTGTAAACTTAAATCTTTTACTTTTGTTGCTGTCAAATAAACCAATAAAATAAATAGAACCACTAATACATATTGAATACAGCAATGTTTTCAGATCTCTGATAATGCAAAGAAAACAAATAATCTAAATTTTAATCAGTGCAATACTAATGTTTTAACTGTAAAGACAAGAAGAGTCCATCAATTGTTTGGTATAGTAGTCCTGATTTTCAGGATCAGGTGTGGAAATTTGGTGTTATCTTTTAGTTTTCCAGACATGTATATCCCTGCTCTTTGCTGTAGCTAGTAGAAACGCTTCTAGTTCTACTTAACACTAACTCACATCACATCTGTTTTAGGTCCAGGCGAGGGAAAGGGAGGTACAGCAGACCAGAGACGTTAAACAGGACTTCAGCTCCAGACTCCAGGACATTGAGGCAAAGCTGAAGACCATTGCTCTGAGACTGGAAGACAAGGGTGGCGACCTGGAGGAGGCCAAAGAAGAAACCAAAGTAATCAACCAGACAGATTGACTAATTAACAAGCAATTAACCCCCGTTAAATTGGCTATTCATTTTGCAGATGTTGAGGTTAATGAGTGTGTGAGAGTTGGAATGGCATGAACTGAATTCTGCCTTCCACGCTGACCCACTTTAGCGAGGAGTATTCCAGGTGGGAGTCTGAGCCCCTTCCCACCTGTTCTTCCCATTCCTCCTTCCTGACACTTGTTTCTTTCTTTCTTCTTTGTCCATCTGACACTCAAGGCTATGCAGTTTGTATAGTAAAAATAACGTTTGGTCCAGAGCCACAGGGGATGTAAGATTTACTAGCTTTCCTTTTAAGTTTTACCCTCCAGCTTCTTCTTTGATCTATTTTCAACTCACTACTTTTCTATTTCCTTTTGCCTTAACTTTCTTCTCTTCTTTGCCCCTCAGATTCTTTGTGAGGAGTGTGAATGCTGTGGTCGAACTCTAGCAGAGTTAGGAGTGTCAGTGCAGGAGTTTGGAGAGCAGAACCCTCTCCTTTGTAAGCAGCTGGGTGACGCGGTAGCCAAGTTGACTGAGGTTCAGCGCCACACGACACAGCAGGTCCAGGACAGAGCGAACAGACTGAAGAAGGTGAAATTTACACCACAACTGACCGTGTTTACCTAATTTAGTGTTTCATATACCGTCCATTAATAGATGTATTCAACGTCTTTTGTCTGTTGCGAGCAGGCAGAGAGACAAGTCGAGGAATATCACGGCATGAAGGCATTCATTCTGAGTTGGGCTGAAAAGGCAGATTCTCTGGTCACTGGTAACATCATCTGGAGCTCTGCATCCCAGCTGCAGGAACAAATCCGTGCTCATCAGGTCAGTATTTGAATAAGAACGAGGTGTAAATGTTTAAAGATGGCTGGTAACTACTGTTGACTTGTGTATTAATGTGTTCTTATTCATTTATTTTCATCTTTGCATAAAATAAATAAAACTATTTGGTGGTCTAACATATTAAATGTGAAGAAACGCTCAAAATGTACTGTTAATTAGATTCACACACGCGTTTAGTCTTCAGTGACATGTCACATACTGTACAGTACGCAGGCTGGCCTTAATTAGTATAATTGCTCAACAGAAAAGGCTCTTCTCTTTGAGTTGTAATTTATGTTTCTATGGTGACAGGCGTTGCTTCGGGAGTGTCGGGGTCTCCATGGCGACTTGGAGGCTATGGGCGAGAGGGAGGCGCAGCTGGGTGAGGTGTTACAAACTGAGGGGTGGAGTCAGCAGGTGAAACATCTCAGCAGACGCACGGAGGAGCTGCATCAGACAGCCAAGACTCGTCTGCAGAGTCTGCAGGATGCAGCGAAGGTAAATGACATTAAGATGAGCATCACAGGAAACACACCAGGAATACTCCATCTCAAAATCTGTTTAGGGCACTGTGATCAGATTATTTTTATTACTTTAAATATTCCTCAGAGCTGCATTATTTTATTTCGCTAATCTAGACACATTGATGTTCAAGTAGACCTGAACTGTAGCCCAACAGTGCCCTCTTTTGGTTATTTATAGGTACTACACCAATATTTGGAATGCACTGTCTCTATGCTTGTGCAGCAATAATCTGTCATGCTAATCTGATTGTTATGCAGCTGGTACACAGATGACAGTCTGCTGCAAATAACATTGTGCATTTGCAAATCTGTTTGTGTTATATGTTTGGATTTTTTTTCAATGTGTACAATGCAGATACAGTGCAGTGAGTATTCCAAGTGACTTTAATTTTCTTTCATTTTAATTATGTAATGGTATTAGTGCAAGCGAGGAGTTTTTTTTTTTGATTTCTTTTCATTTATAGCTGTGTGTCTCACTTGTGTCACATGACAGTTAATGGTTGTAAATTAATGTATATGGCAGGGTAATATTTGGCTCCAGCCTACACCTTTCTATCAAATTCTATTTTGTTTTTGCTTGTTTGGCCTTTGGGTGGATCACATGTCTTCAGGCGGATGTGAATGTTTGCATATATTATAATAAATGGAGAAAACTGTGGAAAAACAAGGTCATCAAGCACAGGGCTGGGTCAAATTAGCACTAAAAATCACCATGACTGAAAGACTCATACCTTACATGTCAAGTTTATTTATATAGCACATTTAAAACAGTGCAAATTGCCCAAAGTGCTGTACAAATCTGCGGATTCAAATGCAAGTAATACCAAAACTAATAAAATAAGAATGAATACAAGATCTACTAAAACTAATAAAAACAGATACACAGTAATAAGATAAATAGCATCTAAGAACACAACCATGAGGAAAGTAAATAGAAATCACGCTTGTATTAAAAGCCATAGTCCTGATAACGACTTGGAAGATGAAATGTGCTTAAATCGTATGATTGAATAGAATGTTTTTAGTTAATCTCAGAGTCCTTTGGATTTCTCTTGGATGCCATTTAACATTATAGCATTTAACTAATAATAAGGTGGGCCAACTTTGAGCTTGTTAATTTACTGAAATGCTTTTGCAGACCATTGTTTTTAAGATGGAATAACCAGGCTTATTACATTTTTTTCATTGAAGGACATGTTGCGTTTGGAGGCAGAAGTGAAGAGCCTTCATGGTGCTGTGGACCAGATCCAGGTCACACTTGCCTCCCCTGACCTCAACAGGCTCAGCCTCAGGGAGCAGCTCACTCAGAGACAGGTACTGATGCATGTTTCTAATTAAATGTGAAAAAAATTGTCGCAGTACCGTTTCCGTATGATCCAGCATCCAACCAGCATTTCCACTCTCTGTTCTAACATCCAACTGTCTTCCTTTATAAGCGTCTGCTGGTGGAAATGGAGGGCTTTAAACAGCAGGTTGCAGCTGTACAGCAGTGTCAGAGCGCCCTCCGGCTGCCTGAGGAGGTAGTGGTCAGTCTGCCTATCTGCCGCACAGCTCAGACCCTGCAGCAGGAGGCCAGTCAGCTGCAGCACACCACCATCCAGCAGTGCAACATCCTGCAGGTACACGGCCGTCCTCATATTGTAAATGATGTAAAGTCGATAATAAACTTAAAAAGTAAGAACCCTGTTTTCCTGATAATGCAGTGCATCCACTTCCAAAGACTGGGTTTGGATGGTCTTTATCTTTTCGATTGGACTCGTTTAACTCTTCAAGATTCCATTATGAGCCTTTTAATTTTATAAAATAGCAGTTGAATTTACAAAGTGGATCATGATGGTTCTGTTTTAATATTCCCCACAGAAAAAGTTGGGAACACTGATTCAATGCATTAATATCTGTTTAGATAAAAGTCCTACTCCTGGTTTTCATCTAATATTTTGCTGATTAGTGCTTTGTTGAGTTCCATAATTGTTTAGTGTTAAATAATAACTTACCGGTAAGCAGTATAAAAATTACATTTATTTCCCTACACAGTTTACTTTAGTGTGTCTTTTGTCGAGGTGGGTGCTTCTAACCATGGTGTAGCGTCCTAACACGCCTTCCCAGGAATGTCTGTTTTTTCTTCTAGCCCCCATGTGACCACTGTTATCTCCCAGGTCTTGGGCTCTTGTCAGATTTTGCTTGTAATCTCACTGTAGTGTAGATTAAACTTTAATGCTCAGCTTTACGGTTTCCGTAGGACAAACACTGGAAGCTTATAAGCCTTTTTAACCAACCACGCCATGTCCAAGATAGAGAAAGATATGAAACTGAATCTGCCTGCGTTCTCACAGTCGTACGGTTTGATTGAAGTTATGTTTCTTTGCTTAAATAGACTTCGTTTAAACACTAGTGGTTGTAAATGGTTTGTAATTATAGAAGAAAATCTGACATAGACTAAGAATAAGACAAGGTGCTGGAGGTATAAATAAGTCAACTGAGAAAAAAAAAGCATCAGCACACTCAAGTCTATGCAAAAACCTGTAAACTAAAAGATTCAGGATGTAACATATAAATGTCTCTCACTCTGCAGAATCCCATAATGAACAGAATATTACCGTTTTTGATCTCATTACTCTGAGCTCTTGTAGATGTATTTTGAGGCTGGGCTTGGCAATGATGTTTTTTGTGTTACGCTGAGAAGGGTTTTTAAACATTTACTTCCACTGATAGAATGGTGTTGTTTTTTTTGTCCCCAGGAGGCTGTGGTCCAGTATGAGCAGTATGAACAAGAGGTGAAGAACCTCCAGAGATTAATAGAGGAAGCCCATCGCATCATTCAGGATCGGCCCGTCTCTACGAATAACATACAGGAACTCCAGGCTCAGATTCACCACCACGAGGTGAGTCTCACTGAAATCCAATTATGTTTGTCCATATTCTAAATAAACATTACGCCCATATGTTCATTCCAAAAGGTATAGTCACAGTTTCGGCAACACCCTATAATCTAAGGAAATAATTTCATAAGATTTTGGTATCTACATGCATGGACTCGCTCTCATCCTGAAGGCGACTACTGAGGATGTCATGTGTAAATGTTCCTTGAGCAACACTTGACCAATTGTCTGAAATAGTGTTTGTTGGAGCATTAAGGTAAGCTCCAAATGCAACCTAAAGCCCAGCTCAGACTGAAGACTCATGAGGAGATGAATGTATTTCAGAGGGTTGACAGGACAAGTTGCAGCAGTGAGATGTGACTGGTGTCAGCCTGATTGAAACCAGTTGATGATGTTGCCTGCAACTCAGCTGGTCCAGACACTAGGGTGTAGAATGTAAGGCATGTCACCTGTTTCAACAGCCAATCAGCTCACAGGGAAGTCAGCTGGCCAGGCCTGTTGCGAATTGTCAACGAGTCAAAATGATAGCAGTTCTGCACGTAGGAAAGGGATGACATTGCATCATTTGGTGTGAGGAGCAGCTGCGTCTGTAGGGCACATGCCTTCTGCCTCAAGTTCATGGCATAAATCTGCAAAAACCTCATCGGTATTTGTTTCAGCTCCAAATTCTCAACATTCTCATTTCTTTCACTGTTTCATCAATAGTAAAAATGCAGCTGTAGTAGGTATCTCAATATCACTATTTCTTGTCATATTTTAAAATGTGTCAAGTTATGACGGGTGATGAAAAACCCTGAATATCCATAGGTTGGAACAGATGGTGTGAACTGGTTTTCAGAACGGTGCAGACCACTACATTGTAGTTACAAGTAGTAACTCTCCTTATTGTAGACCTCTGGCCTGAGCTGGACTTAAGAGGTCTGAGTCTAAACCATTAACAGCCCCAAACCAAAACAGCACAAAGTATTTATAGATGGAGTGTAATTTTTTTAAGCACTACACCACTTTTGATTCATCATTCTTACTCCATTTAAGGAAGTAATAGCAACTCTACTGAGGTTAGCTTCTTCAAAATTAAATTGCAGAGGGAGATAGAAACCTTGAGTCATTATACGTTTCCTGTCCTCTGAAACAGTTAAAAGACAGAACAGGAAATGGACTGTATGCCTTAGAGGTGCTCAGGGAGACCATTATGACTGAATCTAACTGTACTTTGCAAAGTCGTGGAGCTGAAGAGGTTAAAATCTTCATTTTAAGTGTCTGCTCATATTGAAATACGAAGAGCTGGAAATTTTCTCAACTCAAGTATAACTTTGCGCCACTTTAACCCATTTTCTACAGTGTTATCAGGTAGTTGCCATACCGTACAGGCATTTTAGAAGAGCATGAAGTCTGCTTCAGCCCACAGTCAGTGCTTCCTCTTTTATCTGATGGTGTATGAAAATATTTTCTGCCTAGATTCATAGCTGATATGGTTTACCTTTGTAGTTGGAGCCCTGTGCTTTCTGTTGCAGTGTTGCTTTGCTGACTAAGTGCATTTGATCTCCCATGCGGGGGGAGAAACTGTGAAGGAGGGAGGGCAGCCTGATAGCAGCAAAAACCTGCAGAGAGACAGATCGAATCTCTCTGCAGGCAACATTTTTTAGATTAAATTCCAACTTTGCCTGCGATGTCCTGCAGGCAGGGACAGGCGACACATGAATCCAGGTAGTTGTATACATTTTCCTGTAGCTGCAGTTTCTGTCACTAGAGAGTGGCAGTGTTTATGTCTGAGTTTGATCTCTAAACTGAGCAGATAGCTGCAACTCCACTGGCCCAGTTAGTCACATGACCTGATTATCAGTGAACTGACCATCTGTGGGACCGAGGTAGCAGAAAGAGGAGGAGGGAAGGAGCAGCTGGACCCGGCCTGGCCTACACCGAAGCTGTAATTTGACACCATCTCTGTCATTCTTAGACTAAACACTCCCTCTCTCCTTGCGGCGCTCTTTTGTTGGAAGGAATCTGCCCCCGGGATTGGTGGCGGCGGGGAGCAGCAGGCAGAGGAAGGGGGAGGGGCAGGCAGTGAGGTCATTTCCTGTTTTTCCTTACCATTTGTGTATGTGTAGGAGAGGGAGTGTCTGAGGGATTTTGAACTATTTCTGCGAGGGTCTTTCTCTCAACCAAACATCCTGTGTGTTGGCTTCACCATCGCTCCGAGTCACCCGCCTCTGTGCTGCTCTGATTGGCTCAGAGATACAGAAGATAGAGAGGAAAAGAAAAGAGAGAGAGAGAGAGTGAGGCAGTGCTATTCTCTTTCTACGCTTATTCACTGTGAGGCAGAGACCGGGGAGGAAAGAGAATGCGTCCGCTCCACTTACTCCTCTCGCACCGGCACCACATTCAACGCTAAACCAACTCAGCCACCCCCCCCTCCCACTTCTTTCAAAATAACCAGGAACTATTGATCTTCTGTTGTGGACTGAGCCACACTCTCCTGACCCTGGGGGTGGTGGGGTTGTGTGTTTGGGGGGCATGTTTTGACAGGAGCTGGCCCAGAAGATCCGTGGCTATCAGGAGCAGATCGCCTCGCTCCACTCCAAGTGCAAGATGCTGACAGTGAAGGCCAAACACGCCACCATGCTGCTGACAGTCAGCGAGGTGGAGGGCCTTTCAGATGGCATGGACGAGCTGAGTGATGAGGAACTGCCCAGTGCTGTGGCCAACACCGCCACTGCCGCCACCAAGCAGCTTCCAGCACACCCCTCTGTTGTCATGGTGAGTGGCAAAGCCCTTTTTAGGAAATACTCACTCACACAGGGACACACATGTACACAGAGCATGGCTGTATGTCTGTCTGACACTGGTTTGTGTGTGAGTTTGTTTGTCTTTGATCGAAACCTCATTCCCTTTTTCATTTCTGTCCCAGTAGTTGTCAAAGTGGTGTTCAGGCATCCTGAAGGGTCCCACAGGGGATCTGGGAGGACAGCAAATTCAGTTTCACTATGCTTTGTTCTACAGCTACAATGTTTAATCGATTAGCTGTCAGTTTGTCTGTGGTCAGAACAAGACATTTAATGTCATCTTAAGATCTGAGGAACACTGTACAACATTTTCTGACAGTTTATAGACTAAGCAACACATCGATTATCACAAAAATAATCAACTCTGCAGACAATTGCTGCAGTTCTATTACTTAGTATATTTCCTAAATTTAAGAATAATTTCAATGAAACATTAAATGCTGCCACTGCTCTTTCCTCTTGTGCAACTATTGGTGGACCATTGCAAATTCTGAATGACTATTTCTCCTAATATTGTTGTTTTTTGCTGATATTTCTAAGTTGTATAGAAAGAAATAAGTAACACCCCTTATATTTGTGCAGCTCAATTGTTACTATTCTAGTTTTCTCTTGTGCTGTGTCACATCACTTTACTTCATATGAGCATAAATCTGTCCATCTGCTACTACGGTCTGCATTGCTCAGTTTGATCGTTCATTTCCTTACTATTAGCACATAAGAAACCACCAGACACTCCTTACGTCCTTGCTCTTTCAGTATGTCTCTTCAACCGTATTCAGATTTGCTCAGTTCCTCGCCTTGTTGTGCTGCTTGTGGTGTGTTCAGTCTCAGCAGTCAGGAAACAGGATATTACTGCATGTGTGTGTTTGTGTGTGAGCTGAGCATGAATGTATGAATGGTATTAATAGGCAGCTGAAACTGCTGATGTCCTTGACTCGTAGTTGTTTAACATGGTTAGTATCCAGCTTAGTACCCCACTGCAGCGGAGTTTAAACTAATCTCACTGTGCAGAATCCACTGACTTTCCCACACATGCCGGCATGCTGATGCTCTCCGTTGCGTTGCATTGCATCATAAAGCCCGGGAAAAAAAGCTCAGAATATAACAAGGTCCTGAGTCAGGCAGCCAAGTTGTGCATTAACTGCCAAAATTCAGCCCAGTAGAGCTTGGCTCACATTTCAGCTCTGCCTCCTTACTGAAGCATGCAGACCCAGACAACTGTACTGCTTCTAGGACAGCTGCTGCTGCTGCTGCTGCTGCTGCTGCTGTACTCTCTAATCCCTTCTGTCATATTATAACTATACTTTGTCTAGGTCTAGATCTTTATACTTATCTCTTTTCATAAAGTGGGAAACTGTAGAGAAATGTGATTTAAATATTACACATCAAAGTTTCTGTTTGTGAAAGTGTCTGCAGTTTAAACAGGAAATTACTACCTTCTGTGATCGTAGAGAAACTACTGTAGTTCTGAAACTGCAGCGTGAACAGTTTGGTGTGAGAAATCTGTGTGTGTGCTTACATGAGTAGCTTCCTGGTAGTGTCCATTCCTTTCCACTGATGCATCCTGTGAAAATCCTAGTGGCTTATTCATTACCAGCCCAAGTTACTGTTTGTCCATGTGGTAGCACAGACAAATGCTGCACTTCATTACGTCTCTAATCCTTTCCTCTGTAATGCTGTAATGCTTTGTGCGGTGTTTGATGCCAATAGCGGTAATGTGATCTAATAGGTTTCTGTTCCATGTTATTTGATTACTCTAATTACTCAGCAATCAGCCTAACCTGCACCCCCCACCCCCCACCCCACCCCATTAATTTTATACTCTCTTCTTTTCTCCTCTCTTCTACTGCATTTTTGTCTTTCTCTTGTGTCCTCCTTCCTTTCATTTGGGCGTTCTTCTGTTGGTCCCCCTCCCTTTTCCCCTCAACCTGCTTCTTTGATGCGTGTGTTTGATGTGCGGTGCGTCTGTGTGGTCAGATGACAGCCGGCCGCTGCCACACACTCCTCTCCCCTGTGACGGAAGAATCAGGGGAGGAGGGCACCAACAGCGAGGTCTCCTCTCCCCCTGCCTGCCGCTCCCCCTCCCCAGGGGCAAACACTGACGCTCCTCTTAACCAGGTACTGCAAACCCAACCCTGGTAACCCTCAAAGCCCCCCCTGACCTGCCTCCGCTACACCATCACTGTTCATTTGAACTTAAATCACCTTAAGGTTTCCGTCTAACATTACAACAAAACTCCACTCATTTTACACATCCAAATGTCTACCTTAAAACGCCAATGTAACATCATGGATAATCATTATTTTATTAAAGAATTGTTCGCTTGTTTTAATAAGGTTGAATGTGAGTCTACATGACTTGCTAAGATGGACATGTTAACCCCCCTCCTTCTCCCAGCCTCTCCATCACCACTGTCATCTCCAAACCATTAACAATGTGTGTTAAACAGTTGGAGAGTTACAGTGCTGACCCTGCTTTCCCCTGCTGCCCAGCGTAGCTCTGCAGATTTAGTTTGCTGTTTTTTTTATCCCTGTTATTTTTCTGATTGATAGTATCCAGTAGTTAAGTTACAGTTATAAGTTTACTTTTGTGTATTCTGGACTCATAAAAATATAGTAGTGAAACAGATGCATTTTCCTCTCTGGGATGCATCCATTTGCATTTGTTAATGTAAAATCTAACAAAACCAGTTTTTCGGTCTTGTGATGTTTTTGTCAACTGCCTGTGGAGTGAAAACTACAATCAATAAAGTTCAAGGCTGTGAGGAAAGAACGTATTAGGGGAAAGAGTTTGCACTAATCTCAGCGGACTTTGACCAGATGCAACTTAAAGTAAAACAAATCAAACTTAAGTGTTAGATTAGTTTAAGTAGCCTGAATTTTAAGAAACTGTAAACATGTGTTTGCAGTATGGTTTTAATTTAAATTACAAGGAGTTATGTTTATTTTCAATCACAGAAACAACTTTCATTTTAATACTGATTTTATTGTATGTTATAGGATATTTGAATACACAACAACTCATTAGATTGTGTATTTATAAAAACACTGCAGTGTGTCTTGTTCATTGTATGTCAATATATTGAGGCAGGTATGTACTGTCGAAGCCCACTGGAACTAATGAAACACAAACTTGCTGCGTTGATATACAACAGGGTCGGGGGACCCTCAGTCGGGCGCCTCTGCAGGAACTCTATGACCCGTCTATGGAGACCAGCGCTGCTAACCTTGATGACCTGCAGAGATCCTGGGAAACGCTAAAAAATGTGGTAAGTGACACATGAAAAAAAACACCCAGTGACTTTGATAAAACCATTGTGCAAGAACCAAAACTTGGTCTGAGGCATAAATAGATAATTTTATCTGTATTTTATTAAGTTTACTGAATGGTCTACCCTTGTAATTAATATACATATCTGATTACATAACTTTTAATCATAAACTTAAACCAAACTTTAAATTATTTTACTTACTCTGGCGTTACTTATATATGCATCTACAGTACATTATATTGTTTTTGTGCATATTTCTCACTTCTGTAAAGTATTTCTGTGTCCTATTGTTAGCTGCCCCAGAGGCTATGAATGAGAATTTTCACATTTGCTAATTCCAGCACATTTGCATCAATGTGTAAACTGACATGTTTTGTTTACATTATCCTTGGTAAATGAGAAAAAAGCAAATCCAACGCTGTCAGACTTTGCATCTCTAAAGGTTCCATCACCATGTTGCCATATTTAATTATTTATCTATTTCTGTGCAATAGATCAGTGAGAAGCAGAAGAGTTTATACGAGGCCCTGGAGAGGCAGCAGCATTATCAGGAGTCACTTCAGTCCATTTCCACAAAGATGGAATCCATCGAGGGAGCACTCAATGAAGGCCTGGAGCCCAACAAGAGCCCGGAAAGCCAGATGGCTGCTCACCAGGTTGGAGAGAAGGAGGGGATCCAAATGTCTGGATATACTGGGGAGGTTGTGTGTATGGTCATGTTTAAGGGGTTCAGGTAATAGTACTGACAGGAGAATTAAAACACAGTAATACAAAAACTTTTGACTTAAATAAAACTTGCAATTTTATTTTTAGACTTGAAGTTTTATTTATCTTGTTTTTAGAGAATAAAACACTAGGATAATCAGATTGTTTTAAAATAGTTTCCTTTTTTTCTCACTTTGTAAATTTCAAAGTTATTTTATATGTATATTGAGCTAAATTGCTGTCAGAGACCCTGATAGGATAAGCCTGGAAAACAAAGATTGATTGAGGGCTTTAATATTGCACCAGCCCGTGCAATGGTTGCACAGACTGCATGTCCCTGTTCTTGGTTGCTATGCCAACTTCACAGCTACAGCCGACTACAGTTCCTTTTTGTAACAGTACTGTCAGGCGGTTTGGACAAGACCCGATCGCCGCTGCCTCACTATTTTCTCCTCAGTCTCTTCTTCTGTCTAGCGTGTGTTCTGTTTCTTCTTGCGTCTAATATTTCTCTCGTCTCTCTCTGCCTAGGCTCTGATGGATGAGATCCTGATGTTGCAGGATGAGATCGGGGAGTTACAGACATGTTTCTCTGAGGAGTTGGCAGACAGCGACAGTGATGGGGAGGCTGGCGACCAGTTGGCTCTACAGTCTACACTCACTGTGCTGGGAGAGAGGATGGCCACCATCAGAATGAAGGCTTCTGGGAAACGGCAGCTACTGGAGGTAAGGGGTCCAGACAGTCTTACGCTTTCTTCTGTAATGTCAGTAAAGTGATCTGTTTCTCTGGGTTGCTTTACTTCTGAGTAGCTCTACCAATACACACTAAGAATATTTAAACTTTGTTTCTCTGATGACTGCAGGAGAAAATAAGCGAACAGTTGGAGGAGCAGCGGCAGGAGCAGGCGCTGCAGCGTTACCACAGTGAGGCCGAGGAGCTTGACCACTGGCTGCTGAGCACTCGCGCCACTCTGAGCTCTGCCCTCCAGCCCCAAAACGAAGACCTGGACATGGAGGAGCAGCTCATCGACTGTCAGGTAGGACTGGTTCACTCAACATCTTTAAAGTTGTACAAGGGTTGACAACACAGATGGATTCAAAGTGTGATTTAATTTACCAGTTCTGAGAAGTGAACTACTAAACTATTGATACAATGGCATTTCACACATACATTTATATTGTAATAGTGAATTAAATACAATACTTTTTTGTATACGAGTATTTTATGTGCAGGATATGTGAGAATGTTGTTACTTTTATTTTACAATTTCATCGGTCATCCTTCATCCTAAATTTAAATATTTTGTAATAAACAAATTCCATTCCATTTTTTTTCATCACATATACAGTTATTGACATATAGTTGATAATAGTTTTAGCAAGTTTTTCTAAGCACATTTATTCATCCAAGCTAGACTTCTCTGTTAGCTGGCTTTTTCTGTTCTCAGCTACTATATGAAGTAGATGAACAGTTACAAAGGTTTCTAAGTTGTTTTCATGGACTTCACCTGTGTAGACGATGTTCATCTTGGTGCTTCCCTGAGTGTTGATGCATATTTATGTGCAGTGTAGTTTATGTAAACTTCTCTTCAGGTGACACAGTCAGATAAAGCTTTTGGAACTATTGTCCCTCAGTCACAGAATAGAACTCTTGCTGCTTTGTGTTCATCAAGGACAAACCAGCACCGGCTGAGGTGAAATAACTGGCTGAATCACTGCCCAGAAATAGTGCATATCCATGGATTCATTCCCTTGGTATTGTATTACTGTTACTATTTCAGACAAATAAAGTGTTCTGTTCCTCCAAAGAAAGCAGAGAATGTTTACTGAATATAGGACAGTTTTAACCCAGTGTTGTCCAGTAAAGTGGCATTTTTAACAGATTTACAGCTGTGGTCTGATCCTGAAATTCTTTTCCGTCGTTACCCCCCTGACATTCCTGCACTAGTCCAAGCCTTTATCCTGCTGCTATGGTAACACTCCCTTTATCTATGGTGTAATTAGCCTCCGTACTAAAATGTAAGCAAAAATAGTAACCGATCCACGAGCGTGTGTCCTTGAAAAGGCTGCATTTTTGTGTCATCAGCCACTTTTATGACAAAAGCAACAATAATGGCAGGTATAGTTTACATGTTTTAGACTAATGTTTTGGCTTTTGTAGTTCAGGGGTTGACCTTCCTGACATTCATTAATAGTATCTTAATTAGTTTGCTCGAAATTGTTTAATTCAGTTAAGTGAGATTATTCTGTCAAATGCTTGTAGCTTCTTTATCTGAACACTTCAACTCCAAACTAATGTTAAGACGTGTTAAAACATTCTTCCTGGGAAGCACCGTGGTTAACTTCTTGGCATTAATAACATTACAGTTGTAAGACTCAGGCAAATAAAATGAGTGTTTGAAGTGTGTGTGTTGTAGCAGCTGCGAAACAGTAAGCTGATTAAAGCTCACATATGGCCCCTGTGGAGCTCAGGTCTAAGGGTCTGATCCATGTGGATCTTTATCTCCAGGGGGTTGTGTTGTGTACAACCATAGATAATTACATTACGGATCCACAGGAAGAGGCAGGATATGTTTAAAATTATGAGATAAGAGAAGTAAAGAGAAAAAATGTTGGTGAGTGAAAGACTGAAGAAACTTTGGAAGGATTTGATTTTTTTTACATAGAATTTCTGTCAGTGATGGCATCACAATCTGTACAGTTAAAAGCAGCTGAAAACGCACAGTTTCATTATTAATTTATCCATGTTCCTGGGTAAAAATCCACATTACCACAAATACTGTCTTGTTCATTTGTACTTGCACTTGGCAAAATACTTATATTCACAGGAATCACATAGTGTGTATACTATTCACCTACAATTCTTGAAGAATAAAAAGGTGGTTTGTCCAAAAATTTGTCTGAGATATGTTTGGAAATTGCCTAAAAAACATTAAGAATCTTTACATTTAAGTGTCCGATAGCTGCAGTCTGCTTTACTGTGTAGTTGACACACAGTACATCAGTGTATGTAGCAAACTGTACCTTTTTTACCCATCTCACATTTGAAATGCCATGAAAAAGATTTAATATAGGATTAGGATAGAAGAAAAGACATTGTGAATTTGTTGCTACTAATGTGAATCTACAAATTAAAAGTCTGAATTATACAGAGTTTGTAGTCTGTATTGTCTGAGAAAATTCTTTGTGTTGAATTCCTCCTATTTCTACTAAGGACTCTTTATCCTCCTGTGAAAGGAGGGGATACAACCCTAATCCCTCTTTTCCTCCACTTCAGTCTATACATGAAAAGCGAGGGTCTGTTTTCTCTTGTCAAAGTGATGGAGAAGAATGAGTGGCGTGTTTTGTAGAAATCTGAATATAGAGAAATAACCAAAACGGGAATGTGAGAGAAGTATTAAGGCAAAGAAGAAAGATTGGAAATATTGTTTTCTATAAACTAGGTGTTGCAGCAGTGAAAATGTAGAGTTTATTGGCTTAAAGAATTAGTTTGACCATTTTTAATGGGATTTCAATGGCTGTCTGAATGACATATTTTATATCGATAACCATTTGTGGTCCTGTGGTTGCAGAATATGCTGTTTGAGATTGAGCAGAAGGTGTCGTATCTGTCGGAGCTGTCCGTCCACAGTGAGAGTTTAGTTTTGGAAGGTCGGGCCGAGACCAAAGGAGAGGCGGAGCAGCTCACCGTCAAACTGCGCTCCCTCAAAGACAGTCTGCTGGAGCTCCAGCAGATGCTG
This sequence comes from Apogon talboti, assembly GCA_037367365.1. Taxonomy (NCBI): domain Eukaryota; kingdom Metazoa; phylum Chordata; class Actinopteri; order Kurtiformes; family Apogonidae; genus Apogon; species Apogon talboti. Next base: position 25,296,327 of record JAPQRQ010000017.1, on the reverse strand, counting down.
CAGGACAAGCAGGTCGACATACAGGTGAGACAGTGCGAGGCTGTTTGTCCCAAATCATGTGTGTGTTGTTTGACACAGCCCTACCCTTCCAACCCACACTCCCACATATTTGTTCCATCTTTTTTCCAGTTCCTTGCCGTTCTTTCCTCCCTCTGTGTCATTTTTGTCGTGTTGTGCTGCATTATGTTGCACTCGGTCACAGAGTCAATAGTAGTATTGTCTAAATACTAAAGGTCATGTGATGCTCCTTCACTGTTTTCCACTATGGAACAAAGGCTGTGTGTGTCACAATGGGCTTCTGACCCCAGGAAAAAAAGATGCAGCGTCATCACATGCTTACACTACATGCAGGTGTGTTTCTGACGACACAACATTTTAACTTTTTTCACATTGTTCTTTGTGTCTCATCAGTGAACAGTTCTCATCTCCATATCTGTTCCTTAAACCGCTCACTTTTTATCCTTTGCTGTTGCTGTTTTAGTAACGACTTGCATTCCTTAAGCACTAAGTCACGGTTACACAAGCCACAGAGGCTTTCATTGTCTGAATCAAATTGAAATGCTAGTATCAGCATTGGTACCAGCAGAGACCACAGACCTCTGACATTAACTCAATCAAAGTTTACTTGTATAGAAACTTTGAAACAGTTACCAATTAACTAAAACATGGTATACTATGATTAGCAAAATAATATAGTGCTAAAAAAATAGAATAAATGTAGTTTTGATAAACCAAAATACAAATAAAACTTAAAATAATTCTGATAAAAACTATAAATAAAAAAATCCCAGTAAAAGCCTGTTCAGCCAGTTCAGTTGCCTACTTCTTCTTTTTCCCCAGTATTATTAAACCACCAAAAAGTCACAAATCCTGTCTTGTTCCCTCCTTTTGTCAGGCTTTAAAATAGTTTTTGTATAATTCTGCTGACTGCCAAACCCATGGGAGTGATCAGAGGTAATTAGAGCAATTCAGTTGTTAAGAATAGGGCTCGGTTTAATTAATGAAAAACCTGAAAACACAGACGGATAGTAATTCAGACGGAGCTGAATACTCAACTGTCATCAGGGGAGGATACTTTAATATACAGCCTCATGTTCTGCTACAAACCTTTACTGTTTATTGACTGACTGCCGGAACTGTGTTGCTATAAAGTCTCTCATATCTGACATTTCTGTTTTTCTCCCAGGGTTCATTGCAGGAGCAGGAGGACAGTGAACCAGACTCGTCTCTGTCCCAGAGTCCTAATGTTCAGGATTGGCTTTCCCAGGCCAGATCCACCCGGACACAGCAGCACCACGACAACCTGCTGCGACAGAGGGTAAGACCACAATCAACATTTATAAACTCACTGCTGACTGTGTGTACATCTGTTATTTTCATACTCAAAATAAAGACTAAATTAAACTAATAAACGTTTGATATTTCGTAGGAGCTGCAAGAGCAAGTAGCTGAACAGAGGAGGCTGCTCCAGTCTGTCGCCAGTGTTGGGGAGGAGTTACTCAGCCAACAGACCACGCCCAATGGGGACAGGTATAGTTGCATGATTATCTGTTTTTACAATAAAAATAAACCATCACGTATTAATTTTGTGAGCGTCAGTTGTCGGAAATAATAAATAAGAATGCAAGTCTCTTAAGTTTTCCTCCTTTTCCCTCAGTGAGATGTCGGTACCAGGTGGAGTGTTGCTGGAGGTGGAGAGTATGTCTCCTCTGGACCAGTTAAGGCAGCGCTGGGAAAACCTGAATAAAGATCAGAGCACAAAACTACAGCTGTCCCTTAACTCCCTGGAACAAGACCAGCTTAGTCCGGTACTAATGCATTTAAAATACAAGATTTATTGCATTTTCTTTTTTGTGCACAGTGATTTTGCCATCTTAACCTGTTTATGCATTTTAAAGCTGAGCTTCTATACAATTTCACATTTTTATTAACATGTTAACTGGAGTTACTACATAGTTCTTAAATCTAACCATTTGTTTGTCTATTTTTCTGTATGAGAATGATTGTTGCTATTGTACATACAGTTCCAGCTGTAAAAATTATTATTAAGAGATTATTTTATTTAGTGGAAGCAACAAAACCATTTTATAACAATCAAATTTTTAGATTATTATTGTTTTATTACCCTGCATCACCCAGCCATTGATTATTTCTATTTTATATCAAATGACTGTGCATTTTTGCTTACATATGATATTCTCAAAAACAGCGTATTGATTTATTAACAGTTTACATTCAGAGATTGATTTCATATTGCACATAAACTCCTGACTGCTACATGAGCTCAAATGTGAATCCCATAGCATAAAAAAGTAATGTTTTATTTCACTCAGCTTTACGCGTATGGTAGTGTGTTCTTTGTACAATAACAGTTTTCTTGAAATTAGAATAAACTAATTACCATATATTACCTTTCTACTGAATTATGACCCCCTATTATGATGGATATTGAGTTAACAGATTCTTGTTGATACTCAGTTCTAATGTTTTCCTGTTTGTGTGAGAGGGAAAAAAGCTCCCATCTTAAGGTGTTTTTGTTTGCAGGTCCTCCACCGGTCCCGTCTGTCCAGTCCTAGTGTGGTGTTCAGAGGTGAGGCTTCCAGTGAGGACACTCAGTCTCCCAGAGCTTTGTTTGAGGCCTGCAGTCATACTCTAGAAAGAATCGCTCAAGAGGTGACACACATTTCCTCTATTTGAAGATGTCTTCACTTTACCGACAAAAACATTCCTTGTGCTGAGTAAATATTCTTTATTCTCTCAGGCGGCGAACGGTGACAGTAAGATGGCAATGTCTTTGGGTGGAGCGACGGTCCAGCAGGATCTGTACGCTGCGGTTTCAGCAGCCTCCTCCTGGTTGGATTCTGCAGAGAATCAGCTGCTTTCTGGTCCTGTGCTGCTGTCGGAGGACACAGAGACACAGCTCACAAATCTAGAGGTGAGACAAAGTCAAATGCACTGATCTATTTTGTTCACCCATACATAAATATAATGGCTTGATAAAGACAAATATTTTGGAGACCCTCAAAATTTGCACATCTCCTGTAGTTTACACTGCTGTTACATATAGATCAGCACAGAAAGTCAGTTCTATATGTAATTCTACAACTTGCATTTTTATAAACACAGCTAAAAGACTTTATCTAACATGAAGCCAGTGGTTGGTGCAGTAGAAGTACACTCTCTTGGCTGAATGTTCCACTGTGGTGCTCAGTTGAGTTCTTCTGTTCAGGGCCTGAATAAGCAGCTGAAGATGATGACCACTGAGGTCAACGAGTGCAGAGATCTGCTGAGTGGAGGAGCAGGGCGGCTCTGTGGAGGAGAGGAGCGAGCTCTGATGGAGGACACTCTGGAGGGTCTGCAGGAGAGGATGGGCCTCCTGGACTCCACCCTTGAACAGCACTGTGACGGCATGAGGGACAAACTGCAGGAGCACTCCACCTTCCAGGTACCAGAGAGAGTCGCACAACCTGACCTTAAGTAAACATTTCATTCATTATTTAAGAAACGTGGACACTTGCCTTTTAACGTTCCTTCATGCTGTTGTTTTCAGAGTGAACTACGGATGATGTTTACCGCTTTGAGTGAAAGTAAACACCAACTATTGCAGAAGATGGCTGGGACTGTGGACAGACCTGCTTCCAAACAAATAGAGGTATAATAGTAGAAGTATCTAAAAATATCATTAGGAATACAAGACTTGTTTTTTCAAGCTTGTATATAGTTTTTTTTCTGCAGAATTCAATAAGAGAAAAGATTTTGCTCAATTATTAGAAGTTGTTTACCCAAGAAACGTAACCTCAATCAGCCTGATTGGACTGCTATAGTTTAAGCTCAGAGGAACTGTGAAAATTCCTATCTCTTGCACTTTAATTTCCATTTACATCCATCTCTATGCACTCTACAAACTCCACCTGACTAGGTTGTTCAGAATTTTTTCCAAAACTCATTTTTGATATCTCCCTAAACTGAGTCTGATTGCAAACATATATTCTGTAGATTATTAGTAGACCAAGCTTATCAGTTAATAATGTTACATAAAGCAAATCAAAATCTCACTTAGGTTTCAAGATATTGAAAAATTATATGAAATAATGTTACTTTAGACAATGTTACATGAGTAGACCTAAGAAAATGATGGTCATCAAAAAACCTTGCATGTATAGTGTTTGTTTCCACTGAAAGTTGAATTCAAACCTACAGTTTGCTAAATGGCTGTAATATAAGACAAAACAAGCTATAGATCAGATATTTGTCCATTAGTCAAACTCACAGAATATATTTATCACAATGCTGATCCATGTGTAAATGGCTCATTATGTTTCCAGACATTATCAGAGGTGGAGGACAGTCTACGGGAGTTTGAGCAGAGAGTCACTGAGCTGAAGGCCAGATCAGAGGGACTCCATGCAGACCAAATCTCTAACCAGGAACTACTGAAACTACAGGTAATATCTGTCAGTCTTCCCGTTTTAATGCATGAAGTACAGTGTGGTTTATTTACTGACATGTCGATTGCCTTGTTCAGGATGTGTATGAGGAGCTGGTGTTGATCGTGGGCTCCAGACGTAGCAGCCTCAACCACGGCTTGTCTCTCAAGGCTCAGTATGAGGCTGCACTGCACGACCTCACAGACCTGGTGGACACAGCTAAGGACAAGATGGCTGCCGACCAGAAGATGACAGTGGCCTCTGTCATAGAGGTCCAGATGTTACTGGACAAACACAAAGTAAGGATTATGGAAAGGAATTAAGTGCTTTTAGTGATGGGGCTCACTATGTGTCTTATATGACCTTATACTTCTACTCCTCCACATCACACAGGCTGAGCTGTGTGAGCTTTTGTACATCACTGCATATGTCTGACAGCTTCTTTTACTTCCAACATTTTCTGTTACTCATAAAGTTGGAGTAAAATATTTTTACATCTTCTCATAAATTGATTGTGACAATGTGATTTATTCGTGATAAAGTGTATCTAGGACTCAGTATGTAATTATTGCACCTGGTCAAAGGTTATTACTGATGTGTATAAATGGGAATAAAAAGAGGAATGAAAACAAATATTGCTCCAACTTTATGGGCAGCGGTGCATGATTTTACATGCCTTTCTTATTCAGTGACTACTACATACTGTATGTTCAAATGTTTTTAGTTTTTTTGGTCATATGCTTCAACAGTATGAGGATCTTCCACAATACCATGTATTATATGATTGTAGCTTTAACTATCCATCAGTATAGAAAGTAGTTCAAATGAGCTCACCCTTTACATCCAGAGCAGTAAAATATAACATACACGTGAATGCACTCCAACGCTGACAGGCTGTATTGTTGCTCATTCTGAGAAATATGAGGTCTGTCTATTTTCTTCTGTCCTGCAGGAATTCTTTCAGGGTCTGGAGTGCCATATGATCCTCACTCAGACATTTTTCAGTAAAGTATCGGGTCTGGTGACACAAAGGGAGACTCAGGCTTTGGAGGAGACCATGGCTTCAGCCCAGAATGTGCTCAAACAGGCCCACAGGAGGGGGGTGGAGCTGGAGGGCATACTGGAGGTGAGTATGATTAATAGAGGGACCGAGGAAACAATCAGTACCGTTTTGTTCAGTTCAGTGTCAGGTGCAAAAATAAATGACACTGCACACTGAAAAGGTAGTACCTGATCCTGACCCTGCTTTGTACTGTCTCTGCCAGTCCTGGAGTCGGCTTGTGGAGGACTACCAGGCCTTGTGTCGACAGTTGGAGGCTGTGGAGTGCAGTATCCCATCTGTAGGTCTGGTAGAGGAGACAGAGGAGAGACTAACGGAAAGGATCAGTCTCTACCAGGTAAATAACCTGAAGGCTGCACAGATATTCCTGTATTTTCCATGTCATATCCTTTACAGTGGTGGGGAAAAAAGTGTGGGCTCCATGCATTTGTGATGTATTACATTAAGCATCGCTCTAAAGTCATTGAAGTCTTCCAAGTATTGTTCCATTCTCCAAAACTGGATGTTTCAGCAAGAAATGCATAAAGGGAAAAAAAGTCACAAGAAATCACTTGCATTTGTTCGTCTGTCTGATGCAACCACACCTTTTGACTCAAAAAAGATTTTTCCCCAAATATCCCTTATAATATTTGAGATCATGTAAAATTTTAAGTGTGATTGTATCCATTTTTTCATGAGTATTTTTTCTTGTATTACTCTGTAGATATTTTTTATCTTGAATTTTCATGGTTTGACATGTGCTGTATAAATACGCAGTCTGTCTCAACATGTATCTACCACTACTGTACATGGTAACTCATCAGTCTATCGCCTCCTTGTCCACCAGCGTCTGAAGGCCAGTCTGACGGAGCATCAGCCTCAGTTGTACCAGGTACTGGAGGAAGGCAAAAGGCTTCTTCTGTCTGTGGGCTGTTCAGACTTGGAGAACCAGCTGACCCAGCTCGGGGAGCACTGGCTCTCATCCACCACCAAAGTCAACAAGGAGCTGCACCGCCTCGACTCCACCCTCAAACACTGGAGCAGGTCAGGCTCTAACTGTGGTCTGAGTTTTCTTTTGTTGGCCTGCTTGTTCTTTCACTCTTAGACTAACAGTTAGTGATTTTTTTTTTACCTATAGCTTTTTAACCTACTGAATAGCTCAGTAATCTTTTTAATCATTAGGCTACTATTTCAAGTGTTAGTTCATGCTATTTTTTGTTTGCTGACACTTTGAAAAGTCTATGAAGTTAACTGCTGTTTTATGGTACATGTAGTTTGTTATATGAAACACACATACACATGCTATGATTTAACTGCTTGAGCTCGGCTTGTTTGATAACCGGACTGTCAAATGGAACATATGGTGTTAAAAGGTTTCCATGGTATCATGTAAACAAAACATGACAAGAATCAGTAATTCTCCTGTTTTTCCCTCTTAACAAATGCATGTGGAATTGTACTGTATATTTGTCAAATAGTCTTTGTATTTACCAAAGGAGACTGCAGAAGAATCTCCTCAGGACATGGATACTGACAGTAAAAAGTATCCCCTAAACTTTTCTAAAGCTGCTGGGACCAAATTAAAATGTTCCATTTTGCTTGAAAACGCCAGATACCAGAGTGAGTCGGCAGAACTGAGACAGTGGTTGCAGTCGGCTCTGGACCGGCTGGAGTTCTGGACTACACAGTCGGTGACGGTGCCTCAGGAGCTGGAGACAGTCAGAGACCATCTGTATGCCTTCTTAGTAAGTCAGACCATCACATCATCATCATACTCCAGGTCTAAGAATAATGCCTAACACAATTGTCAGGTCACTGTTACTAATTGGTACTTGTTTCTGGTAGGAATTTTCCAAGGAGGTGGATGCCAAGTCGTCTTTGCGTTCTTCTGTCCTGAGCACCGGAAACCAGCTCCTGCGGTTAAAAAGAGTCGATACAGCTGGTCTGAGGACAGCGCTGGGACAGGTCGACACTCAATGGGCCGAGCTGCTGACTCGGATCCCTGTAGTGCAAGAAAAGCTTCACCAGGTATGGAAGCACCTCCAGTTAAGATTTAAAGGATGTTATTTTAAGTTTGTCGAATGGGTCTAAGTGGTATTAACCTTTGCAGGGAACACATGTTTATTTATGACGCCATTAACGCTTCTTCCCTTGTGCCTTAGCTGCAGATGGAGAAGCTGGCATCACGGCACGCCATCACAGAGCTGATGAGCTGGATCTCTCTCATGGAAAACATCATAGAGGAAGACCAGGACAAGATTTTGGGAGCGGTGGGCTCAGAGGTGGTCCAGAACTTCTTACAGAAATATAAGGTACTAAATGGACTCATTTTGTTTTTTTAAAAACATATTAAGTTGGGACATATAGCTTGATCATTCCTGAGCTGATGACTGGAAATTATTTTATTAATTCATTCCCCAGAACTGATTACTTTGTGATATTCAGGGGAAAAATGTTTGTCATAAGATAAAACTGGTGTTGATTTATGGCATAAACAAAAATAATAAAGATATTGTCTCATTAAGGGAGGTGAGGTGTGTTCACCTTTCAGCCACAGGGACCAGCAGATTTAATTCCACTCCAGAGGAGGATAAAGTTTGTTGTGTGAAGTCTTAAGTAGATGTTTTCCATTTTTATTGATTTCTTTTGGGTAGATGATTATGAGTTGTGCTTCAGAAAGGAATACTTCTTGTTGGAGATCTTGTGCTAATTTTGGGTGAGGCTGATTAAAGTAACTCGTAACATTGCAGTGAAATCAAATTTAATTCAACGATCGACCATTATAGATGTACCATTGGTGTCCTCTTAAATCCATGATGGCTGATCATGTTGTTTGCAAGACAGAAAAATAGCAGCATCAATCCTTCAGAATGTACCGTGCTCATTAAAATGTAAAAGTAGAAACTAAAAATGCCCATTCCCTATCATAAAAATACAATCTTGTTTTTCCTCCTGCCCCTCCTTTCAGTGATTTCCTGTTCTTGGTGGTCTCATTATGCCTCATCTGTGTTACAGGGCTTCCGCATAGACCTGACATGTAAGCAGCTAACTGTGGACTTCGTTAACCAGTCAGTGCTGCAGATCAGCAGCCAGGATGTGGAAGGAAAGCGTAGTGACAAAACAGATTTTGCTGAGAAGCTGGGAGCTATGAACAGACGGTGGCAGATCCTGCAGGGGCTTATCACTGAAAAGGTAATGTTTCAGTTACACACCAGGCAGGAGTCAGACCTGATGTTCCATACATTTATTATTCATTTTCATTTTATTATGTTAAGTTGGCCTAAACTCTATTTGTATTATAGATTCAGCTTTTAGAAGGACTTTTGGAAGGTTGGTTGGAGCATGAAAATGGAGTCCAGGCCCTGAAAACCTGGCTCACACTACAGGAGGAGAAACTGAAGAAGAGACACAGGATAGAGGACGTAGCATCGGTGCAAAATGCACTTAAAGACTGTCAGGTACAGATGCAGCTGAACTATGCATGTCAACAATAAACAGGCTTTATCAACTCTGTAAGTCTTGAAATAAATGATGTTTCTACAGGAGCTGGAAGAATTAGTGAAAGAGAAAGAGAAGGATCTAGAGAAAGCAGAGGAACGTGGAAATGCTCTCATTCAGGATAAGAAAGGAAAAGCCTGTTCGGCCGTCCAAGAAACCCTCAAAGGTCTTAACAAGTCCTGGGCTCATTTGGACCACATGGTGGGCATCTTAAACCAGTTATGAAAGATCACAATGGTTGTCAACGTTTTGTCAGGACACTTACACACTTCATCCCTCGTATTCATCAGATAAGTCAGATGAAGGTGAGCCTCCGGTCGGTGCTGGAGCAGTGGACGCTGTATCGGCGAGCTGCAGAGGAGATTAATGGATACCTGATGGAGGGAAGGTACTCTGTGTCCAGGCTCCACCTTCTTAATGGCTCTCTAGAGGCCGTCCAGCAGCAGGTGGAGAGTCTGGAGGTGAGCAGGAAATATGGGACACACCTGTGAAACTGTTTATTAAACATGTTTTCTTTAGTTTAATTGTACTATAATGTACGGCTCTAAACATTCAAAGTCAGTGTGCAGAGTATTTAATAGTTTTGGGGGGGTTTTGTTTGGTTTTTTTACAATACTTTGCAGGACCTGATGTTGCCATCACATCTGATGAAAAGGGGGTCCATTAACCCTTTATAGTTCACCCATAGAAATACTCTGGGATTCACAATTTCAACCTTAGTGTGTTATTGAAATTTTTCACATTTTTTTATTGTTGCATAGAAAATTAAAGTCAGTGAAGTTACCATATTTGGTTCCTTACCCGTAAGTGGCAAAAAATCCCCAAAAACCTGAGTATATATAAAATACAAGAAAAACACGTGTAAGGTGAAAAGAACATCACTTTTAGAACATTATAATAACATAAGTTCTGATCCAGACAACTGTCAACATCCACATTATCCCTTTGAACATCATTATTTATATTAGTACCATTATTTCATGGTACTAGACCCTGTAGACAACATTGGACCTGAGATTGTTGCCTCACTGTCCTCACTGTAACTGTTGCTGTCACTGTCTTGTAATGTATGTGGAAATTACCAAAAATAGTCACTTGCTTGATAAAGGGTTAAGCTAAAGTTATATTTAATTTTACTTGATATATTACTTAGTTTGATTGAATTTAGAGCTTTCTTCTGTAAAACACTAGGAGTTAGTGCTCAAGAAATATCACCTTGAGAGTAGTTTGTTATGAAGAGAATGTGTTGAGTCGATACAGGAAAATGAACTGTTACTGGGTTTGTTTGCTCAGAATCTGCAAGAGGAGATGGATAAACAAGAAAGCAGTCTGAGGAAGTTTGGCTCCGTAACACAACAACTACTAACAGAATGTCACCCATCTGTGGCGGAAACACTCAACAGAGCCCTTTGGGACGTCAACATCAGGTCAGAATACAATTGCATGTATGAAAAATAGTTATTTTGAGCTAATTGTTGCTACATGAACAACTGAAGCACTGTTTTGCATATGTCCTCTGTCGTAGGTGGAACGGTCTACTTGAGCAGATCTCTGAGCAGCTGAGGAGCAGTAAGGCGCTGCTGGTGTTGTGGCAGCGCTACAAGACGTCGTACGGCCAGTGTGTGACGGCGGTACAGAAGCAGGAGGAATGTGCAGATCGGCTGCTGAAGAGTGCTACCGACAGGGAGATCACAGAGGAGGAGAGCAGCGCCTGGATGAAGGACTGCAGCGTGAGTAGAGGCAGAAAAATGCTTTCTTCTGTAAAACAAGGTCAAGTTTATTTATCTAGCACATTTAAAACAATGGAAAGTGCCCAAAGTGCTGTATAAAGTTGTAGATACAAATGCAAGATATGCTAAAACTAGTAAAATAAGAATAAATAAAAGATATATTAAAACTGATTTTAAAAAAAACAAACAAATACACAGAAATATGATAAATATCGTCTAAAACACAATCAGAAGATAAAACAAACAAATGTCACACACTTGTATTAAAAGCTAGTGTAAATCACTCAGGTAGTGGTTAAAACTGGAAATGTGGAAAAGGCAAACATTAGAAAATGCATCCTGTCTTCCTTCAGCTCTTTCCTCATCCATCAACAAGACCTGTGATTGGCCACAGTCTGCTATTAAAGGCTAGATTATCTAAAGCCGGAAAACAGATCCAAGAGGATGGGCATTAATTGAATGTCTTCACAGTCAGTTAAATTACAGTCTGCTGAACAGTGATTAAGGATTTTTTTGTCAAAACAGTGTTGCCTGTCCCAGCTGTTAATGCCACTGCTGTTTAAACTTCACACATCAGTTGTTAAAAAGTAGCACCTCCCCTCTAACAGCAGCAAGACGTTGAAATTCCAGTTCTCCCCCTGTCTTCTAGTTTCTTCAGACGTGTGGATAAGCTCAGAGACAGTTTGTCAGCTCAGTCTGAGGATTCACAAAGCCTCTGTCGCCTCTGCTGCATACCAAATTGCAGCCTGTCCTTTTGTCTGCTTGAATGTAGATTCACTGCACCATCTAACAAAAGCCTTTTGAGAAGGGGAGAGCAGAGGGAACGGCAGGCCCCTGATTTACACTACAGGGGAGCCCCGGTGTCACGCTGGGCTTGTAGGGCCACGCTGCGCCATGTCTAGAGATTTTATTTAACACTGGAAGAAGACTCTGGTACTAGTCGCATGAAGTAGGAAACTGAATACACTGGTCCACAAGTAGAATGCTTTCAGAATAAAAGTAGTGAAATTTTACCACGTGTGAGTCACTGATGAAGAAAAATCAAGTCAAAAATACTGGTTGGCTGAAGTTTCCAAGACACAGTCCTGGGTCAAAATGTCAAATTCAGAATTACCGAGCGAGTGGGTTTTACTCCAAAGGAATCTTTGTCTCCGAGCTACCAGATCTACTTCAAAACACTGCACATGACAATACATTCACTTTACAGGTTCTATCTAGTGGCAGATTTAGAAATCTATTGTATAAATGTACATAAACCAACATATATGTGTAATAACACTAATCATATACCTTGACAACATCAGCAAACCAGCACTTTTGACATTTGTTTTCCAATTAATCATATTAAAATACATAACATTTAGCATATTTAATCTCTGAAGCAGATAATTTCTAAAAAAAATTGTAGACCAGTGATATTGGTGGATGGGTTCCCCTTTCCAGTGGTGGAATGTAACAAAGTGCTTTCATTCAAGTACCGCTCTTATGTACAAGGTTCGTACTGGTGCTTGAAATCTTTGAAAATGCTTGAATTTCAATGTTGTTTTTTCAAGGTCTGAAAAATACTTGAATTTTAGTTTAAGTGCTTGAAAGTACTTGTAATTATAACTCTGTGATGTGATTTTTTAAAATTTCTTTTTAATATTAACTCTGGTTAGACGTCAAGTCAAAGCTACTCACAGAGAGGTGATGCATTTTGAAAAATAAAACTTTGTCAAAAAAGAAAATTAGTGGGTGCGCTCAGGTCGACTCCAGCTACATTTTTATCTTTGTCTTGGTGTGAATGTGTCTGAAGAACGCCAAGTGGCCTCGCTTTTTTTTTGGATAAAACTTTGTGTTCTCATTTAATTTCTCAATTTTTTGCTATTATAAAACATAATTTAGATCTGTATAGCATAATACAATATCCATCATTGTAAGAAAAAGTGACAAAAATAATCACGAGTATATGTATTCCTGTAGATATGTATTTTACCATAGCGATAAGGTGCTATGCTGGAAAACTTTGAAAAGGACCCTTAAAAGTGCTTGAATTTGACCTTGAAAAATGTGTACAAACCCTGTGTATACAAATTTGAGGCCCTTCTACTTTGAGTATTTCCATTGCAAATATTGTTCTGATCTATACTGGTCAATGTTATGTTGCTACTCCCAGACTCTTTGGATTATGACTCTCTGAACCATGGTGGTATGGGAGTCACATTTAGTCCTGCAGAGTGGACCAAGACAAGACAAGTTAAAATTGACATGTAAAAAACTATGTTGTGTAGTTACAATGAGCTTAACCTTAAACATACAGCAGTCAAATTAAACCAAAAACAATAGAAAAACACTGACTAGGAACGTTTTACAGCGTAATGACGACTTTAAGTTTTAATACTTTAAATGTGACTCACTGATAATGCGTACATACTTTAACTAACATAACTAAAGTTACCTTGTAGTGAAGTATTTTTTAGTGCAGCTTTAATATTTTTAGACTCTGAATGCTCCCTTCATAGCTGATACTTTGCCAAATCCACAAAAGACTCAACCCTCATCCTGAAACTGTTTATGAAATGACGTCTTCTGTGGGTTAAAACCAGTTTACCACACTGGAAAACATTCCTTTTTCCTCAGAATAAGCACAAAATATATATATATCTGTAAAAAAGTGTCTCTTTTGGTTGTGATATTTTTGTCCCCCACACACAGGCATTTACAGATTGTAGCTAAAGTGCTTTTCTCTGAATGCATTGCTGTTGCAGGCGTGCCTCGGTGAGCAGGCCTCAGTGCATCAGTCCCTCCAGCAGCTGCAGGCTTTAGGGGAACAGCTGAAGAGCCAAGTCGACGCCTCGTCCGCGGCAGCCCTCCAATCAGACCACCTGTCACTCACACATCGCTTAGCAACACTGGAGCACGCCCTTCACCGGCAACAGGAAGTACTGCAGGTAAGATAGCAACACAGTCAGTAGGACAATGGACACTTTTATTTTATACAAATAGCCTTTAAATAGTGTTTCCAGAATTATGAATTGCATGGATACTTTGCAAAAACAATATTCTATCGCTATCACATTTCCTGCAACAGAAGATCATCTTTTCTTATTCTTATATCAAATTTCCTTCCTTCTAAGATCCCGTCTGTTAAAAAAATCTATATTGTAAAGCTCCTGCTATTATAACAAATGAATAAATCCTGCACTGTCAGTTTTAGAGCACACATAAAGGGCATTCACATCTGGGACACAATACCAAAGGAAATAAAACTCATAAGAAATTTCAAAACATTCACAGCAAAAGTTAAAAAGTGGCTGAAAACAAAGCAAGAATGTATCCACTTCTAAAATGTATAGTGTTTGGAGATGTCAGACTGTTTTACGTGTATTTCCTTCTTTTCTTTGAGGGTATGACTGTGAATAGGCTTTTTTATTGTTTATTTTTGCTGTTGTTTACACTGTTTCTATGTTTTGTTTTATAGTGTAAATGTATTTCTGTGTTGAAAAGCCCAGTTGCAAACTACGTCAATGCTCCTTACTCTTTATGCAGAACATCAGATGTTCTGTATGTCCACTATGCTTCTCTTAATTGTCCCTGATAAATAAATGAATATTGACAATTATTATGAGGTCCATCACTTCAGTTCTCTTTCTCTATGTGACTGTTTCTAGTTTGGATCTCAGGCCTGTGAGGGCTTCAGAGAGCAGCTCGACACATTGATCAGTAAGGCTGAGGAGGCTGAGGAGGTGCTAAAGGAGTCTGACCCTGTTGGTTCACCAGATCTTACTGTTATCCAGACACGTATGGAAAAACTCAAGGTACCCAACAGCTCTTAGGTTGAGTGACTGAGTGTGATTCATGCTGATGGGGTCATACTGACATATGTGGTGATGCTTTCTTAGGTTCATCTGTTGAAGCTCAGCAGTCTCTCTCCAGATCTGGAGCGCGTTAATGATCTGGTGTACAGACTACCAGTCAGTGATGCAGATGTAAAACGCCTTCAGAGCCTCAACAGAGCCTGGACCGCTCACTGTGCTCACCTCACTGAGAGGTTCAGGTACGAAACCCCTGGAATCTGAGCGGCTACATGAACTCTGTCTTTATTTAGCAACGTCTAGAATACCAAACACTATACCTTTACAGCATGTTTTTAATTTGATATTCAGCCCCAGTGTGATGTTTCTCTGTCCATTCTCAGTAAGCTGCAGGCGGTGCTGCTCCAACATCAGAGCTTCCTGCAGAAATGTGAGACATGGATGGACTTCCTGTCCCAGACTGAACAGAAGTTGGCTGCTGAGATTTCAGGCAACTACCAGAGTCTCCTGGAGCAACAAAGAGATCATGAGGTCAGTTTTCTGAATATGTAGTTATTGCTTTATGTGTCATGTGACTGAGTTATTGTACTGAATGTGTCTTATTTACTCATTTGCAGCTGTTTCAGGCTGAAATGTTCAGCAGACAGCAGATCCTGTACTCCATCATCAGTGATGGACATCATATGCTGGACCAGGGACAAGTGGATGACAGGTAAACATGTCTGTACTGTAAAAAATAAATACAGTTGTGTGCAGTATGCAGTGTAACAGATAGGATACTCACAACCATATCTCAATTATAGGAAAGGAAAAGCAATTAAATTATTTTATTCTGATGCTCCACTGTGACATGAACAGTGGACATGCATGATATTGTGTCTGTCTGGCTACATTTGTCATTGCCTGGGCATTTGTTTGACTTTTATAGTAAAAGATCAGTAAATGTTGCTAATTGTGCCGTTTTATCTCCCGTCCCCTCAACAGAGATGACTTCAGTTTGAAGCTGGCCTTGCTGAGTAACCAGTGGCAGGGCGTGGTGAGGCGGGCCCAGCAGAGAAGAGGCATTATCGATAGTCTGGTCCGACAGTGGCAGAACTACAGGGAGATGGCCGAGAAGCTGCTACGATGGCTCCAAGAAGTGGATCATGACCCAGACATACATCAGGCAGGGGAACCAGTGGCCCTGCAGCAGGCCAGAAACCTGTTAGACCAGATACAGGTAGGTCATGACACTAACGTGGATCCACTGTGTACATCCTTACTTCAGTTTAATTTCTAAACTTCTCATTAATATGTTGTTTTTCCTATTCTGATCAAAATTAATTTTGCGTGTAGCAGGTTGATTAGATTAAAGGTGACCTCAGTTACTGACACGCCCACTCAGCCTACACACTAAATAATTTCCTATAAACCTTATTTGAGAAGTTTATGCGTTTTTATGAGGTTGTTTGAAGGGGATTTTGAGCTCATTTCTATACTGAGGAACCTTATCTTTTTGGACTAACAAGCCTTATTTCCATGACCAATTAGATATACAGTATTACCTAAACATTAGCGCACCTTTTCATTGTCAGCAGATATGACCTCGTCAGGTATTTATAGGCTCGATAGTTAATGTAGAAACACTGTCATCTTCTACAACATATATTTGCTAGTAAAACTACAGTTCTCATGATTCTATGCTGCTTTACAATGTCATCAAATAGCTTCATTTGTTATTGAAAGGGATTCTTTTGTTATTGTCTTGGTTTAGAGACCCCCCCCCCCAGCAGTAGAAATGACATGCTGTGCATTTAAGAACCCCTCTAATAATCCTCATCCCTGTCCAACCTTAGACTCCCTTAGTTAACTCATCCCCCCTGTCCCTCCTGTCTCTGTCTCCGCTCCTGCAGCTTAGGGAGCGGGTGCTCCAACGCCAGCAGGGGGGCTACATCCTGACGGTTGAGGCCGGCAGGAGCCTGTTGCTGTCGGCCGACGCCCGGGCCGAGTCCACGCTGCAGACAGAGCTGATGGAGATACAGGACAAGTGGAGGCACGCCCACCATCGGCTGGACCAGCAGAGGAGGGAGCTGCACGGCCTGCTCAAGGTCCGTGACATAAACTACGCTTTAGGGATTATAAACTAAGGGGTTTTTTTGTTTGGTTTTTTTGGGGGGTGTAGATGAGGGTGTTGCCTATGTATTTTACTTCTGATTTTGCTGTAAAGCACTTTGTGAATTCTTTCTGTGATAAGTACTATATGAATAAATGTTAGTATTATAACAATTATTATTATTATAACAACTATTATTATTATTATTCATGCTTATTTTATATGTATA
>JAPQRQ010000017.1:25261688-25272773 GCA_037367365.1 Apogon talboti | reverse complement strand
TCTCCATTTAGAAACAGCAGTACTTGTCACTCTCAGGCACTCCAACTCTCTAACACACACACACACACACACACACATGCCTGTTTGGGCTTCTCTTTTTTTAACCTTGGAGAGCAACAGTTGATAAGTCACAGTTGTGCCACCCTGCCACTACCTGCTCGCCCTCCCCCTTCTGCGTAGACAGACTTTAGAGAAAGTCCCATGTGGAGCTCACAGACGAAAGAGAAGGGTGTTTGGATCCATAAACTAACACTTCCTGACATTATCGTTGTCTTTGGGAATTTGGCACCCCCATGGTTTTGGATTTAGGGTCGGATAACATGGCAGGATGCCCGAGCGAGGATCTGCCGGACTGCGACTGCGATATCAACAGGCAGGACTTTTTCTGTACAGGATAAACATCTACAGCCTTAATGAAGCAAATTCATCTGAGAGCTTTTCTAATATAGTCATTTTTGTCTTTTTCTCTGCATGATTATTTTAGCTTTGTGGTTCAGAAGAAATGTGGCTAAACTTGTCTAAAAATAATTTCTTCACTGTTGTTTTAAGTAGTTTCAGGGCTCAGGGTGGAGATTGTCACGAAGAAGACAATAGAAGGAGTGTTAATATTTTCTGGCAACTAATTAACCTGAACTGATGCAGAAGAAGACATAAATAGCATGAATAGATGCCTGTTTTGTGCTTAGTGTTTTATCCAGGTCAGCTGTGCATGGAAACAAAGTATCCTGACTTGCACTATGTACTTTTTTTACAGTAAGTCTATGAATTTGGAGACTCAGTGTGTTGTTCATTCCATGTAGTTTCTGCACCACAGCGCTGCAGGATGGCAACACCTTTTCATTCATCGGTCTGTTGACCTGAGCATGCACACTAGACTAGTGTCACTAAAGCATTAGCTTGTAGCGTAGAACATATGTGTTGAATGTGTGTGTTTACAGCCGCCGCATTCTTAATGAAGTGGCGTTGTTTCTTAGGGCGAGGCTTTGAGTCTTCAGATGTCTGGTCATATCATTGTAAACAGATGGATGTGTGCTAAGTGTAACATGATTTTGTGGACTGCAATACTAAGAGTTTAGACATGCCAGTGTGCTGTTGTTGGTTCCCAGTCGGTGTGAAGGGTTCAAATAAGGTTGGATAGTCTTGTAACCCAGCAAGTCTAATCTAAGAAACACTAACATATTAATCAACCGCAGCTTTGTTTTTATGCTGCTGAGTCGTGAATACTTTTATTTTCAGTTACAATACTTTACTCACAGTTAGGTGCAACGTCACATGCATTATCTGTTTTTTGGGGTGGTTTATTACATTTTCCTGTTTTGCTTCATTTTTGCGACTGTACAAAATCAACTGAAAGAAGCAGAAAAAAGCAAACTATTCAGTGACATTAATAGATTAGTTGAGTGGGATTTGTTCAAATATAGTCCCAGATTCCTCCCGGCTGATCACTGTGGTCCCATAATCACACTCTGACCCCCGTGCTCCCGTTTCAGGGTGAAGAAGTTGAGGGAAACCCTGGTGGCGGTGCAGCAGTTGGATAAAAACATGAGCAGCCTGCGTTCTTGGCTGGCTCACATCGAGACAGAGCTCTCCAGACCCATCGTCTACGACACCTGTGATGACCAGGAGATTCAGAGGAAACTCAACCAGCAGCAGGCGAGTGGAACGGAGTCTACACTGAAAAAAAAAAAAAAACACCAGAAAACTCCAGTTACAGGAAATACATAACAAAACACAAAAGCCTGACGTGTGTGTGATAAATATACTGTATTTTGCAGCTTGACAAATAATGTGAGAACATATTGTATTTTATGGAAAACATGTAAATAAGGGTAAACAAACATAACTCCAACATAATGTGACTCAAACTGAGTTGGTGGAAAATGAGTGACACCGAAGCACATGAGGGAACCATAGCATGACTCACACACACACACACACACACACACACACACGCACGCACGCACACGTGAGTGTGTGTTTTAAACTTGCCTACAGTCAGTACAGTCAGTATCAGTATCTCTGCTGCTGCCAAGATGCCGCTCTAAATCAGGACTGGATTCCACGACCCCATAGACCTCCTTCCTCTTCAAAGCGCCAGAGTTAACTGTACATGCATTTAGTTTATCAGATCACACTGGTGGAGGAAATATTCACAGCCTTTACAGAAGTAAAACACTAACATCACACTACGAAAATCCTTTTGTAGTAAAGCAGTGTTTTTCTATTCATTTTTGTATTCATTTACTGCTGCAGTAACATGTATGATGCATTTCACCGCTGTAAATGTTTAAAAACTGAGCTCATTTAAGTGATTTGATAAACTGTTGACAGTTAAGTAGAAATGCATCATATTCCAGAGGATCATCAGAGGCTTGTAGCGTCGCTGTCCTGTGAGAACCACACATTTCTAAAAACTCAGCTCATCATGAGCTCAGGGGAACAGCCCTGTTTTTAGTTTTGTGCATTTTCCAGTTTAGTCAAGAGGGTTTTTGAAGAGTTCATTTGATGCATACGTTGCATTAAATGGAAATACTCAAGTAAAGAGTAGAAATACATATTAACATTTCATTTTTATATTCTAGTCTCTAGTCTTTGGAGCGAGTTGGTGTTTTTTTTTAATGTAGCACCAGAAGCTTTCTTTATACATCATATGCTTTGAAAGTGATGTCTGAAATGGTGTCAAGAGAAGAAGAAAAAACCTTCAAATGGAGGAGTAATGTGGAATGCTACATGTAGAACATTTACCTTTGATGATGCACAAACTTATTGTTGATACTTCCTGGTGTTAGGAGCTGCAGAGAGACATCGAGAAACACAGCACCGGCGTTGCATCTGTGTTGAACCTCTGTGAAGTCCTGCTCCATGACTGCGACGCCTGCTCCACGGAGACGGAGTGTGATTCCATCCAACAGGCGACCAGAGGCCTGGACCGACGATGGAGGAACATCTGCGCCATGTCTATGGAGAGGAGACTCAAGTCAGTGCCTCTCAGATCATTTCTTCTTCACTGTGTTCATGTGCAAACTGTTGTTGCTTTAATGACAAGTTAAAATATTCAGTTTTAACATTACTGTCGTCACGCTGCAACTTTTTCTGATCAGGATTGAGGAGACGTGGAGGTTGTGGCAGAAGTTTCTGGATGATTACTCCAGGTTTGAGGACTGGCTGAAGACCTCAGAAAGAACAGCGGCTCTGCCCAACTCCTCCGGAGTGCTCTATACTGTCGCTAAAGAGGAGCTCAAGAAGTTTGAGGTGTGTAAACCAGAGTAAAAATCTGTAACAGTTACTATGTAATTGCATGTGTTTGCAGCTAAACTGGTTGGACAGTAAAATAAATGTAGCTGTGTGCATGTTTTCTAGTGTTTTCAGTGCATTTCCTGTCAGGTATTAACATTTCACCATGTGAGTTTAACACATTGGTACACAGACACAGTAGTGCACAGAAAACAGAGAAAGCAGGATGAGTGTCATGTTACTGAAACTCGTCTGCGCTGGTCCGTTCAGCTGCTGCCGTCCGTCACTGGGCACGTGCACATTCCTGCTCACCGAGTCTGGTTTGGACCATCTGCCCTGGTTTTGTCCCCAGTGGCTTTTAACCTCCGAGGACCCTCTGTCCACGTATGAGGACAAGAAATTCACAGCTTTATCCAAAAAAAAAAAAAAAGAAACAACTGTCCACCGCAAATGACATTCCATAAAAAATTTTAAGAATGCATCTGAAAAAACTGTTGCATCATGATGTTTCCAATGTAAGTAATTATTTAATTTAAAAAAACCCAAACTCAAAAACCTGTGGGGCTCCTGGGTCTGAGGAGGTTAAAGTATCTGTTATCCAACATATAATTTATCAGCATATAGTTTTTTTCTTTATTAACCTTTCGAAAATTATCATCTGCTGCAACTGTAAGAAAAATAGGAAATGAAATCACAAATGTAGACGGGCATTTAACAGCAAAATGCACCAACAAATGCAAATGAAGTACAACAAAATGCAAACGATACACAGCCTGTGAACAGGACCTGTGGATGTGGATGTTACTGAGGCCATGTTAATGACATACACTACATACTTTAGACCAGACATACTGTACATAAACTCCTTTGTATTTTGCTCTTTCCAGATTTCAAGAGCCATCTTTTTAGTTTCTTTTTCCGTCCATGTTAAGCATCAGGACAACTTTAGTCCCTGTTTTGTCCGTGTGTCCCAACAGCCGTAGGATTTACACGCATGTGTTGTGTTTTCGTTGCAGGCCTTCCAGCGTCAGGTGCAGGAGTGTCTGACTCAGCTGGAACTCATCAACAAACAGTACCGTCGTCTGGCCCGGGAAAACCGCACCGACTCCTCCTGCCACCTCAAAGAAATGGTGCATGATGGGAACAGGCGATGGGATAACCTGCAGAGGAGGGTAGCCGCCATCCTCCGCAGACTTAAGGTAACGCAGGGTCAGGTGGATGAAATGCACCTGCTCATAAAATAAATAATATCTGTATTCAGTATGAAATTAAATATGTGTGTTAATGTCTTAAACAGCACTTCATTGGTCAGAGGGAGGAGTTTGAGACGGCTCGAGACAGCATCCTGGTGTGGCTGACGGAGATGGACCTCCAACTCACCAACATAGAGCACTTCTCTGAGTGCGACGTCCAGGCCAAGATAAAACAACTCAGGGTGAGAATGAACAGCAATGGAATGGAACCGAGTACTTGTACTTGAATATGTCCATTTTACAACGCTTTATACTTGACTACATCTCAGAGGCAAATACTAGGGATGCACAATAACTATCAGCATCGAAAATGAAAAACATGATGTTATTCAGATAATTCCGATAATTAAAGTTTTCAATAAATAGAGCGCATAATAATAAATCTAAATTGCTTAGATTACGTGCATTTCACCAGTACACAGTTGCCTTGCCAACCGCCATAAAACCAAGAAGAGGTCTGGAGATACTGGTTATTGGTATCGTTTGTAAAAAACACAATTATCATCCATCCCTAGCAAATACTGTACTTTTTGTTCTAATACTGTTGAAAGCTTTAGTGACTTTTCAGATAAATAACACATTGTATTATACCTCCCCCAATAGGGAATTTTCCTGAAGAAGGAAAATTTCAATAAATGCTCAAACCAAAGAAAAAGTCTAACATCAATTACTCATGTCATGATCCTTCAGAACTGTCTGCTATCCCATGTACAGTAGAGGAAAAAAGTTTTCGGACGCCGGAAATATAATTATAAAATCTCCAAAATTATCATGAAATAATTTCAGAAAAATCTTTTGTTTCAAAAGGTGTGGGTGCATCACTGATTTTTTTTTTTTTTTTGATAACTAGAAGAAATAACCAAACTAAATTATTGACAGTTGTCAATATGTCATGCACTGGATGGGTATCATTATTTTGCTGAAAAATCCAGTTTTTAACTCGATGGAACAGAGCATGTGGGTTTGGAGACTGGAACAATACATGGCAGAGTTCAATAAAAGTGATTTTTAATGTAATGTAACACAAATGCATGGGGCGTGCAATAATGTTTTTCCACCACTGTATAGAACACCAATACTATGAATGAAGATATTTCATACATTCTGTTCCTAAGCAGCGGAGTAATAAATGCAGTGTTTCATGGTTTCAGTTCATGGTTTGACTCCTACATTTAGTGAAAGGTATGATCAGTAATAAGGGATTTTACTGAAGACAGTCTGCCGTTGTGTTCAGGGCTCTTTTCCTGTGCTGTGTTCCCCTTCAGGCGTTCCAGCAGGAGATCTACCTGAACACAGCCAAGATTGAGATGGTGTTCCGACAAGGTGAAGCTCTAATTGAAAAGAGTGAACCTCTGGATGCGGCCGTCATCGAAGAGGAGCTGGAGGAGCTGCAGAGATACTGCCAGGAGGTGTTCGGACGAGTCGACAGATACTACAAGAAGCTCACACGTCTGCCCGTGAGTTGACATTCGGACGCCGCTACACATCAGACACAAATAGTCTGCAGACACTGAGCAAAAATGTCAGAAATAATGATCACGCAGGAAAAAAAACAAAAACCCTCAGGTAGTTTTCAATCATTCTTTATCCTCCTAAGACAGGAGCCCCACAGGTTTTTGAGTTTTGGCTTTTTTTTAATTAAATAATTACTTATATTGGACACATCATGATGCAACAGTTTTTTCAGACGCATTCTTAAAAATTTTTATGGAATGTCATTTGCGGTGGACAGTTGTTTTTTTTTTTGCATAAAGCTGTGAATTTCTTGTCCTCATACATGGACAGAGGGTCCTAGGAGGTTAATTTGCAAGTTACAGCTTCTTGAAAAAAGGTCCTTCCTTAAATGACCTCTGGAGAAGGTTAGGCAGTTGGTCTCATGTCAGGACTGAACTGACACATTATTCTGTGACGGTGAACTGTTGACTCCGTTCACGCAAAGTGCACGACGACATTCACCTCGCAGCTGTCCTTCAACACCTGTGACGTGGTGAAAACATGTCCAGCATAGTCTGACACCGACAGCTGGTTGTAAACAGAATATACGCACAATTATATTAGCATGTTCATAACACAGCCAAGACAACGCTGTCCAGTTTTATGTATGTAGCACCTCTTAAAACAGACAATACAACGTACTGCACATGGATACAGACAAAATGGTACTTTTCTCCGTTCTGATATAATAACCTTTGAATTTATTCTTAGATTTAATGAGCAGCTACATGATCAGTCAATTAAATATAGGAAAATACCTGATTTTTACTGAAAAATTCAATTGCACCGTAAAACCCATGTAGTTTGATAAATGACAGTGGTTGAAGACACTTGTTTTCATGTTCAATTAATTATAGGTTTTACTGTAAAAGTTACTTTTTCTTGAGTTTTCTCTGTTCTGATGTAATTATCTTTGAATTTATTCTGAGTTTTAATGAACATCTACATGATCAGTCAATTAAATACAGGAAAATACATGACTTTCGCAAAACTCACATATAATATTATAATTAGTGGTGATTAACCACTTAGGAAACATTAAATGTAGAGAAAATAATCTTGTCTTTAAGGGTTAAATAATATACATCATGATAAAAATAAAGTACATTATCCAAGTTGATAAAAATGGGCTTTATTTTTTAGTCTGATTTTCTCAGACCTTTACATATTTTATCATTTCTTTGTGTCTTTGTTTTCCTGCAGTTGGCTGATGATGAGCTGGACGGTTCAGACCGGGAGCTGGACCTGGAGGAGGGGGCTGAACTCTCTGAGCTGCACTGGGGCGACTCGTCTCTGCCTCGGACGTCCAGCCGTCCAGCCTCGGGCACCACGGCGCTCACCAGGGCCGACCGCTCCGGCCGCGACACGCCGGCCAGCGTGGACTCCATCCCCTTAGAGTGGGACCACGACTACGACCTGAGCCGAGGCCTGGAGAGTCCAGGAGGACAGAGACACGGGGACAGGGGTCGAGAACAGGACGAGGAGGATGAGTATCTGAGGACGGCGTCTGCAGTGCTGTCAGGTTGGTCTGTCACTGGACATGAACTAATGTCAGCAGGGATTGAACTCTGCATCAGTAGTCAGAAAAAGAAGACATCAGTATTTAACAGCTTCTTTGAGATAATCGTTGTACTGGGTTAAACAGAAGGTTTACATGTTGTTAAACATTCATTATGATAATGCAGAATTCACTTCTTTTTTTTTTTTTGAAGATTTATTTTTATTGTCAAAATCTTTCAGGATATTTGTGGTGTTTGGAAAGTATCCATACTTTTACAATAAGATAAGGTACATTTTACAAAAGGAACACACATAAATGTATAAACTTAGAAACACCACACCAAGGTTATTTTTAGCATAATTCACTTTTAACTATAGAAATAATGCAAACAGCATTAACTTTGCTTCCAGCAGAGCAATAAATAAGACAAAAACGTATCCTCTCAGCATTTTAACCTTGTGATAATCTTTGTTCTCATTAAGACGTAGAGGATCAACCATTGTTCTATCCTTTACTTTATTTTTTAAAGTATTTTAGGTGTTAATAAGTGCTCCTAGAAGAGTTTTGAGTTGTTGTTTTAGGGTTCTTCCAGGTCGTCACCAACAGGCTCTGATGGTTCCATACATTAGGACAAGCTTTCATATATTTGTCTACATAGTATATTATTTCATTATATATTTGCCTCTATATTAACTAGGATATACAACAAATGTGTACAGCATTAAAAACAAACATGAATGGAAAAAACACAGCTTCTGTAAACCAGTGTCAGGTATTTAGTGAAATGTCCTTTAATGTAGAACATGTTTAACTCTTTTGTTTAGAACAGTATTACATTTACAGTCATTTCTGTTGTTTTTACATCAGGTTTTATTTGAACCATGTGAGACATTTCTTAATATTTGGTTTACTTTTTGTTGTGGGAACACAGGTCTCACTGAAATACTGAAATGGCTTCTACATTTTCCTTGTTTTAACCAATTAAAAAGACTGAAAAACAAATATACGAAGCTACAGGTGGCCTGAGATTTTACTTAATACTTTACATGAAATAAGAAATGCAGAAAAAAAATCCCTACACAAACTTTTTATGAAAACTATTAAATAAGAGCAGTAGGTTCGACATCCACACTGTAAAAGACATGTATCATAGTTGAGGACCAGTATCACTCTGAATCATGCCCACATTATAAGTAGTGTGTTTTATGTCTCTCTCCCCAGATGTAGTTATTCCAGAGAGTCCAGAGGCCTATATAAAACTGACTGAGAACACTTTGAAATCCTCCTCTGGTACGAAACAGTCAGGATAAGGCAGGAAAGCATGCGATGACTTTTAGAACTAAAACTTCACTGTGTAACAGATGTGTACCATGTTAGAAACATCACTAAATTGCATGTCCCATCATTGAAGACAGTGCAACATGCAAAAACGACACCACTGCATGAAGTCCAACTCACCAAATGTCACGTTTTCATCGAATTTGTATTTATGTGTTTGATTCTTTTTTTTTCCATCATTAATTTCACAGCTAATGTCATTGTTTAAAAACCAACTTCTGTCTTTTGTCATGACGTCCCATCACTTTTCATGTCAGATTAAAGCATGCTTTGACTACATCATTCATTACTAGCAAGCATGTCAACAAAGAAATTAGTCATCCAACATGTTCTTGGATGTGCTGTTTTTTTGGGGGTTTTTTTGTTAATCCATGGTGGCCTTGTTGCAGGTGATCCGGGTCAACTGGAGGCCAGTCTGAGGCAGCTGGACCAGGCTCTGGATGCAGGTCGGTACCACCTCCAGCAGAGGGAGGCCAACGCTAACCGCTCCAGCCCAGACATGGACTCCGTTTACACCGGCTACGTGAGTCTGCAGTCCTACTGCTGTATTAGAATTTATCAAATATTGTATAAAAGGCTGAAACACAACTCTGCTTCACTGCAAAGTCTAGGAGAGAAGAAAGCTTTGTTTTAGACTGAGATGTTTATGAAACCTACTGATTTTGGGATGAATTGTATTGTAGTCACCACTGTAACTTTGATTTTTTTCAAGGCTTTACAGGAAAAACACAAAATATTCATAGAAAGTAAAAGTAGAATTATCAGTGTATAAATACTCCACTACAAGGAACAGTATATTTTAAAGTGTTATTACAGCAGAAGTACATAAGTGTGTGTGTGTGTGTGTGTGTACATCCTCTTTTTAATGAGGTGAAATGCTCATTAAGACATACATGACAGGGTTAGGGTTGTGTTTACTGCTGTGTGTCAGTGTAGTTAACATCTGTATTCAGGTAAATGTTATTAAGTACATATGAATGGTGTCGTCCTTCCAGATGCGTCTGATGTCGGAGTGTCGCGACAGCATAGACAAAGTTAAAAGGGCGGAGGGAGAACTGACCGAGGATGAGGATGAAATGCCTGGACTGACCAATCCCGGTGGCGCAGACACACAGGGTTCAGGTCGGCGACGCACTAACACACATAACTGCCATGTTTCCACCCACCGAGCCGGGCTGAATGTGAGCTTTTCCTGCAGGTGTGATCGAGCGCTGGGAGCTGATCCAGGCTCAGTCTCTCAGTGACAAACACAGGCACAAACAGAACCTGCAGCAGTGGCAGCAGCTGATCTCAGATCTGCAGACCACCAGGGCCTGGTTGGGTCAGTCTGAGGCCGAACTGAGCCAGCTCCGAGGGCTGCACCTGAGCACCGACATACAC
Source organism: Apogon talboti (assembly GCA_037367365.1). Lineage (NCBI taxonomy): Eukaryota > Metazoa > Chordata > Actinopteri > Kurtiformes > Apogonidae > Apogon > Apogon talboti. The sequence goes on along the minus strand of JAPQRQ010000017.1, from coordinate 25,262,573 downwards.
ACCATCCAGCAGCGAATCAAGAGGCTCAAGGTTTGTGGAAAATGTGTCATCAGTGTGTACATGTGAAAGGCTTATCGCTGCATCGCAAGTCTGACAAGTTAGGCATTAAAAATATATGGAGACGTTTAGGCTGCGTTCGCACTGCTGCCTGTTTGGCTCTTCATATTAGATTTTTCATTAGATGATGTTAACAACAAAGATGTCACACACACAGTAGATTGGACAGAAGTAAACATTTAGGCCGCTATGTTTACAGATGAGTGTGCAGTGCAAGACAATAAACATGAGCAGATGAGCAATCAATCAAATTTTGTTTATATAATGCCAAATTATAACAAAAGTTATGTGCTAACAAGGAATGGGAATTGATAAGAATTTAACCATTCCGATTATCGATTTTCCTTATCCATCCCATTCCTTATTGATTCTCATTGAGTGAGGGAATAAAAGAGTACAAACAGGTTTGTTTGCATTGACTGTCTTTTATATTTTCATCTCTGCACAGAAAATACAACATATACAGAATGCACAAATAACAACAGATGGCACCAGCCTGGTTCCAGATAGTCATATATGAGGTGGCAATCAGGAATGTAAAGGGGGCCAGTGGCGGGGGGGGGTCACACCATACGACTGTACAAAGTGAAAATGAAACTTAAGACGCCTTACTAATTCCTCTATGTCTCCCGCTGTTGTACACCGCAATTTCCTTTTCCCTACCTTCGGAAACATTTATTTGAGGGGGCAGGACATTTGTTGCCCCCCTAGAACTAAGGGTGAGCAATACTGGGAGTTTTGGTATCGATCCGATACCAAGTAAATACAGGGCTAGTATCACTGATACCGATACTTTTACTTAAAATGTCATGATCATTGAATCATTTA
>JAPQRQ010000017.1:25231938-25261136 GCA_037367365.1 Apogon talboti | reverse complement strand
CCACGAGTCTGTCCGACCACTGGTTCTGGAGATACGGCCGGAAATATGTATTGTTTACTTTTGTAAATAAATTTTGGTAAAGTGTGCCTGAGAGAGCAGCAGAGAGAGAGGTGTGCTGTTTGCACTGACAGACTTGGAGAGCAGCTGCAGTTGCACGAACTCTGTGAGGAAAATCGAGTAATTTGCTGGATACATAGAAGAGAACCTGCAACAAAAGTATCGATCTCATCACACTAGTATTGATCCGATACCAATACTCACCTTGGTATCGATACTATCGATGTTTAGATCGATACGCCCAGCCCTAGTTCCAAGGGGCCCTGGTATCATCTTTACCTGTGACATATCCTCATACTTTAGGGCGTTTCTTCCTCAACGCCATCTTGGCTACGTTCTATACCAAAACAATGCAGCGTGCATGGACATCATCACGTATGCGCAACGAAGGCGGAGTCGATAAGCAGATTGGTTCAGCAGGCAGAAAAACGATTCCAAGGAATTGAGCTTCCAGGAACCTGCTCTCAAAAACAACTGGTTCTCGATTCCCATCCCATGACTCACAGTTAACAGTATGAACTGATCAAAACCAGACTCTTAGGCCAATGATAATGAAGTTATAATGAGGAGAAAGAGGCAAATGTTCCTATTATTTAATATATCCACTAACAGCTGTCCTCCCTATTTGTATTCATTGATTATGTGACTCTCATCAGTGCAGAATGGAGATAAATGATCAATGAGTCGCATTCATTCACATGAATTCCAGTGTGACGGTCTGAGGGCAGTCACACCTGTGTTCTGTCAAAGTAAAACCAGTGCACCATGTTGACAAACCATGGTCCTTTCAGACAAACACACCAGTCAGATTCAGGACACTGAGGAAAAAGCCCACGTCAGAATGGAGGAGATAAGATTCCATGTGATTTGAGTTGCGTGGACGTATCTGATGGTGTCAGTTGTCTGAGCACAGCCTTGGATCAGAACATTTTGATTCATTTCATCTGATTGGTTCTCCATCCATGTGTGTTGTTGTGCTTCTTGTTTGTGTTGTTTTGTCTCTACTGACCTGTCATTTTTTCCTTGAGCTAATAAGTTTGTCCTTACACCAACCCTCACACACACACACACACACACACACACACACCCCAGAGCTCAGGGGCCTTTCACAGACATAAGGCTGCTCTATAAATAGATCCCTCTGAATCCCACAGCGGCTCCACTAACCTACATCCAAATGTCCGACTGTCTCTGATATGATCCCTGTTCAGGTTTCCACACCTCCTCAGTCTGACCTATTAATGTCTGTTTTCTGTTTATTATCGTAGGAGCTGCAGAAAGGGATGGACGGCCACAAGTCAGAGGTCCTGTCCATCAACCTGAGAAGTGCAGATTTCCTCCAATCAGAGCCTGACTCTGAGGAAGCCTGGGAGTTGAGAGACGGCCTCAAAGAGATGAACTCGCGCTGGGATCGACTGGGTTCCTCTCTGGAGGACTGGAGGGAGGAGCTGCAGAGGGCGCTGATGCAGTGCCAGGTAATAAAACAGAACTATTCATGTTTACATTTGTGATTGTAATAAAGTAATTAAACAGATAGTGTAACTGCTCAGAATAAACATTTATTGTAAACACTGACTGCTAAAAAAACTGAACACAGTGTCACAGTTTAGTTTATTTGAAAGGGGACAATGCAGTTTCATAAAAACACATGATTACACATGGTTAAAAAAAGCCAGAATTAGCCAGAAGGCTAGTTTTCATCTGTCGTCCCCTGGCCGTGATGTAAAAAAGCAGAAAAATACATCTATAACAGAAAAACAGGACACCAATATAAACAATAACGTATATGTGACAAACTGTTAAGGAAGCACAGACAATACCTATACAATAGAACACAAGACACATATTCAGACACTTACTATACAATTAAGACAGAACAGGACATCACAACATAACATTACAGATCAGACAAATATAGATATAACACATGGACGTGTTTTGTTCAGGAGTTCCATGAGATGAGCCACGGTCTGCTGCTGTGGCTGGAGAACATCGACCGCAGGAGGAACGAGGTGGTTCCCATCCCTCCTAAAGTGGACCGGGAAACGTTACGAGCTCATCACAAAACACTGACGGTACGGAAAGTAGGATCATGTTTGGTGTGTTTGTAGACATATCTATAATATCACTGAACCCATTTACATGAACATAAAACTTTAAGACTCTGATCATGATCGGAAGTGATCATGTAAACAGCAGAATCTGATAAATGTAAGAGAAATCAGATTAACAGCCCTGGATTTTACCCATTATTCTGATTCTGTCTGAATACATGTATATCTGTTAATCTCATTTATTAAGTTCTTTTATATCTGTGCATGTGTAAAAAAAAAAAAGGAATAATAGAAAGCAGAAGTGACGTAGTCAAACATGAAGACGATAATGGGACGTTTTAGTCCACGACACGGAAACGTCTGAACCAGGGTTTTTTCGATTATAGCATTTCTGAAGTGTATGTAAATATGTTATCTGATTTTTATGGTCGTGTAAACGGGCTCATTGGTATGAATCCAGAAGGTGGGACTTTTATGAGCACAAACTAACGACCAATGCATCACACTCATTCTACACCATGAAAGTCAAAGGTCACAGTGAACAAGTGCAGCAGATCTGACACCACACCTGAAACAAAATGACTAACGTCCCACCGATTGAAAACATGGACGTCGTCTTTTCTGTCCCACAGCAAATCAAGCGGGAGCTGCTGGACTCGCAGCACAAGGTGTCGTCCCTTCAGGAGCTGTCGAGCCAGCTGTTGGTCAACACCAAACCTGCCACTCTGCTGCTGCAGTCTCAGGCCTCGGAGCAGGTCCAGGTCCAGGTCCAGGGCAGCGAGTGTCTGGAGGCCCAGGAGAAGGTCCACGTGATCTGGAACCGGCTTCGGCTGCTCCTCAGAGAGGTCAGCTCCGACCTGGAGGGACTGGAGAGGAGACTGGAGGCCATGGACACACAACAGGTCTGATGACACTGAACCACTTCACCTATTCTGCATTAGTAGATGTGTCTGGAGGTGACTGTTATACAAGTATTCAGACCATATTCTAACCCATTTAATCCCACTGGAAACACTGGCTCCATGGTTATTAAACCATTTATGAGACTATGAAAATAGTGTAAACGCATTGTCATTGTTAGTTCCCTTCAGTTTGCATTGCCATGGTATCCATGTTTAATAAGTCTGAATACTCTTGTGACCATACCTAGTTATATGGTATACATTATTGTTCATTTAGGTCAAATTGAAGAATTTGTATAACAATTGTTGCAGAGTATAATATATTTTCAGTAATGTAACCAACGTGAAATGAAAAAATTCATACGTATTAAAGGCTGAAATGCATGGACTTATTTTTCAGGGGTAAATGTGGAATTAAATCAGTAAAGTAAAAGTTCAACAAATGTAAATACTGTAGCACAAGTGACAGAACTGCTCAAATAAAGGAACAGAAGTATTAGCAGCAAAATGTGAAAGTGCTGCTTTTTTCCCAGTGACTGATGGACACGACTATTTTTTGACGTATTTTCAGGATTTCCTACCGCTGCCTGTTGGTAAACTGGAGGTGTGTGAGTCCGCTGATCCCGTTTCCGAGGTGACCGTCCACCGCAGACGACTGGTAATGTCCTTCCTCCATATTTCCAGTGGGCTGGGGCTCAAAATAAGACGGCAAAATAACATGACCTGACCCACAGCACAGCCTCCTCTGTTCCCATAGAAACCTCATAGATACCCCCTTCTCCACCAACGCCTTATTTTTATGGTTAATACAACTGTTTTCCCTTTTTAATTCCTCTGCTAACCCGGATACAAAAATTTGTTGCTGCCCCTTCTATTATTTGAGATGTTTTTTGCTGCCAGCACCATATCAATCTGCCAAAAATGCACAAGAAAACCTGGCTTTTCATTTCAGGGTGATAACACACTTCTATAATTGACGACATGCATAAAAAGGACACTTAAACCTGGCAGATTTACTTAAACTGGTCATTATTTTAACCTGGAGAAGCCAGATTTCTTGGTTCTGAAAGTCAGTCACTGTCATCGGTTATGTTGCTGCTCTTTGGTTGATGATGATCTTTCTGTAGCGATGTTATGGCTCTTTTTTATGTTGTTTTTACTCTCATCTGAAGCTTTATTTGCCCTTGACTGAAACATTCTTTTCTTTCTTTTACCCCTCCCTGCTCATTACGTGGCACAGCCCCGAGGCAAAAGTAGTCAGGCCCACCCAGGACACCCTGAGAGCAGACTGCGCCACAGGTACCTCTCTCCTGGACTCTAGATTCATGGGATGATGATGGAACCAAAGCTACGCCGCACTAGAACCTTGATTTTTAATCAGTCATAATGGGAAAATCAATCAGTGACAATCATTGACATGAACTTGGTGTATTTGGGCTGTAGATCTTCTAAATCAGTAGTATCTGATGTCAGTAGTGGCTGCTTTAACCCTGTGTTCCATCATCCTCCCTCACTCCAGAGACCATGTTACCAGCTCTTAAACCAGTGGGGAATCGCCTACACCAGGCCGCTCCCTTTCGTCTTTAAATGTATTATTTCCCTGCTTCTCTTTGCATCATCGCCGCTGCTCCTCTTCACTCCATTCTGATCTCCTGCCTCATCATCCTGCCTTTGGCTTTTATTTTGTAGTTTTCTTCTTGTCCACTAGATGGCACTCTCTGAATCCCAGTAACCTCTCTTTCCTTTAGCTGTTTTTTCTTTCCCGTTTCATTCTCTTCTTAGTTTTGAAGCAGGATATGATGCGTTTACACTTTAACTCCCACTTTCTTTCCTCCTTTCCTTCCAGACCTCTTAACTCACATCTGTCATTTCTGATTCGACTCTGTGTGATTTGTCATTAAACACCAGAATACTTCAGCCTAATCACATTAACAGTAGAAATAACACGTTTGTGACAGGTTTTGGGTTTTTTTGTTGAGAAGCAGGGACTGTTTACCCCAAAGATATGGGATGCAGAAAGTTTTATTCAATTCTATAAATGTCAACAAAAATGCACGTCCTATTGCCCGTGTGTTGCCACAGCAGCTGCAGGTCAAAATGAAACTGTGAAGTGTCGGTTCTGGGTGGGAGTCAGCGGGTCTGACCCTCCTCCAGCTCCGGTGGAGATGAGTCGGAGTAAGAACACACTGTTCCTCCTCGTCAGTCTTGGCTCCAACAGTGGAAATCTCTGGAGAGGCGTTTGGCAATTCTCCTGCTTCTGTTTGGAATGAGACGTGACATTGAACTCTTCCACACTGGGCTTTGAAGCCAGAGCGTTTCCCTGTGTGAGGGAAGAGCCGTCTGCCTGAGAATGCAGTGGTTAACTCTGTCGTACGTGCTCGTGTCCTGTGTGTGTGTTTGCAGGTCTTGTACGTGTGTGTGGTCACTATTGTAGTGTGTTACACTGCTTGCTGGATCTGGATGTTTTTCCTACACTCTTGTGTTTTGCTTTTCTTCCTGTTGAGCATTAGCGCCTTTTTCTGACCAGGCCATTTGTGAAATAGTATTTGCAAAAAACATGTTTTCAAACTAAAGTAGAAGAAGTGTCCAGTTTGTCAGGATCTGTCCATCCGTCCAACATGGACTAAAATAAAACCTCTAACCATCTTTAATGAACTCAAACAGGGTGTTTGCACGTCCTTAAAAAGTCAGTTTTATAAAGTTTGATATTAGTAAACAATTTTAAATTAGAATTATTTAACTTTTCATTGGGCCAAATATTTAATTATCTATGTTTAACTTTCTTTTTGTCAGTGTAGATCAACTTGTTCTGCATGAAACCTTTAAACCCTATTTGTACTTACCTTTTAGGAAAAAATGTGGATTAATTTAACACAATCTGTGTGTAGAAGCCCATGTGTGCTACTTACCTTTGCATTTACCTGCACGGCTTAAAAACAGTTTGCCCAAAACTCAGCCTTAATTTTGGTTGAAATTGAGCTCCAAAAGCCTTAAAGTGTTGACAGCCTTTAAGAGTCTGAGGAGGAACTCACTTCTTCTATTTTAGCACCATTTGCAAATGCTAGCAGTTGTTTCTGTAGTTTCTGTTGTAACTCCGGTTTGTGTCTTCCTGCAGCCGGGGCAGATCACCAGGCGCCGCTGGCTGCGTTTCCTCCCATTCTGACCTCCCAGATTCCGTCTCTTCCTCCTCCTCGTCGTCAAAGGGCCAGTCCTTCCTGCTTCGGGTCCTCCGGGCTGCCCTCCCCGTCCAGCTGCTGCTCCTGCTGCTCATCGGTCTGGCCTGTCTGGTGCCGATGACGGAGGAGGACTACAGCTGCCACCACGCCAACAACTTCGCCCGCTCCTTCCATCCGATGCTGCGCTACACCAACGGACCTCCGCCCATATGAGCATCACAAACACCCACCTGTCGCTCCGCCAAGGACTCCACTGACTCCTGTGAATGTTTCCTTCACCCCGTGCCCTAAAGCTACAGACATTATGAAGTGAATCAGAGGTGACATGAAGACACACTAACACTGCACACACACTGTCCTGAAATCACCTCTACCCTTTAACCCCCCCACTCCAGAATGAACGGACCTGCACCTGGAGCACCTCTGCCCAAATATTTCATGTTGTTTGAATTCCGTTTTAACTTAAATGTGTACATTATTTTTTAAGGTTTCTGAAGAAACCAGTGAAATCAATGAAGAGCAAAGCACTATTTATATACTGTACGTTGGGAGCCAAAGTCGACTGTGCTTTTTGTCCATGATATCCAGTGCTGCTATTATTTATTTAGTGTTCAATCAGTTCATAGATTGTTAGTAATGAAGCTAAAGCGCCACCTTAGAGTGGGGTATTGTACCTGTAAATTGTAGAGTAGAGCTGCAGTTAGAGTAGCAATCATTCAGTCTTAGATGTGAAGAGTTATGTTCCAAAACAACACATTTCAGTCGTCGTGAGTCAAGACACGACGACTGAAATGGCACAGAAATAAAAACTCAAGTACTCTCTGAAGGACTTGAGGTAGCTTAATAGTTTTTTGCTCCACACATCTCTGCTAAAGTTGGAAATGAAGTTTTCGTTTGATGCTGAACTCTGAAGCTAAAGCACTGAGCGCACTGTTGAAGGTACTGCACTGAAGCCGTCCAGCCAAGATGGCCGACTTCTTTCCCCAAAAGCCAAGGCTTGTATTCCTGTTTTTAATTTCAGTATTTAATCATCTAGGGGCAAATATGTGGGAAAAAAACACATATGAGATCTCTTGATCAGAATAAGTAATTTGTATATTAATGTTGAAATGCCCTTTAAATACAGGGCAGGGCAATTATTTTTTTATCTGTTTGAGCATGCACTTAAAAGTCCCTTCGCTTTTAAGAAGCCAAACAATCACTGGTAGTGTTTAAGTTGACGGCTGTGATATTCAAATAGTGTGCTTTGTAATAATGGTAAGAATTATTCCGCTGTGATGACACATCAGAATCACTGCGCTGTTAAACCAGAATCTGTAAAAAACAAAAAAAAAATGAAATATGAAAATGGTTATTTATGTATGTACAGTTTGCTAATGCCGACTCTTTGCAAAAAATAAAACCTGAAATATTTACCCTGTTTTCTAACGACTCTTTGACCTCGAGTTTAACTGTCAAAAACGTTGATAAAGAACAACATTTTGCCAGTTAAGGATTTTATTTTTGTGCACAGTAAACAAATGACAGTCTGGTCAGGCTTGACTGGATTTACACTCAAGTGAATTGGCCAGATGGAATTTTAGGAACGCGAACTGAAGTTTCGTAAAAGGTTTTGTTGAGCAAATTTATCCCTGGTTTATCTAATTTCTACAGTTAAAGTGAGATTTCCTATAAATCCAATACATTTGTAAAGCTGCTCCATTAAATATTACACACTACTTAGAACTTACTATGATGAATGACTAGTTTTAAAGTTTAAAACATTAGTTAATTTGATGAAGAAGCAGCTTGAAGGCATTATCTTCATCTTGAGAAGGTCAGACATTTTCAGTACTTGACATTTTGAGGCTGATTGTTACAAATGACTTTTGTGTCTATTTCATATCAAATTCATTCTATTAACAATCACACCTTGTAATTATTTTATGGGGTTTGAGATGTGTAAATCCAGTCAGATTTAACATATAATCACATCATTAGAGGATGAATATTTTACTGGTTGAAGCTTTTACATGTTTGCAGCTGCAGCTACACCTCAATCATTTGTATCAGCTCAGTGCCTCAAATACTGTCAGTCCTTTGCCCAAAAACACACACATGCTTAAGTAAAAACTACTTCAGAAAAAGTTTGGTGCGTGAAGCGCAGAGAACAAACCTACAGTAGAAGAAAAGCGCTGTTAACCAACAGTGAAGCTTGGTTTCTCATTACTTTGGCGATTTGATCATTTTTAACAAATTCTTTTGAAAACTGTTCAAAGATTACACATGTATTTATCTGGTTTTCTCTTAGGGTTTACCCTAGGTTAGAGTGCAACTATCCCTTAAATATAGTGTAAATAATGCCCATTAGCCCCTTAAACCCAGAAGTGCACTTTGGTCAAGGCAATAAAATGTAAAATTAGCTGCTCATAATTTTCAATCACAGTAGCGGACGATATGACTTAACACCTTTTGGAAAAGCTGCGCTGTAGAGCCATAAGAGCTGTAATCACAGATATAATGAAAGGCAGAATGAACAATAACTGCATTGAAGCTCTGACTGCAGTGAATTAGAAGAGTGCAAAAGGCGGCCTGCTGCTGCTGGAATAACCTCTAACTACCAACACCTACAACTAGAAAATCACTTAATTTATACATAATCAGCTCTTAAAATGGATTCTAGTACACGTCTTGTCATTTGAGCCCTTCTAAACTACATACACCATCCATAAAAATAAATTATGGTATGTATTTGACCTTCAGGTGGTGGCTGATGCTCCATCTCATAGAACGTGGGTGCAGTCGGAGGAGCGTGACCCTCCGTACTGCAGCACCCCCGGGCCTGGAGGGGCTCTGCTGGGGCCGACGCCGCTGCCCCTGGGCCCGGAGCTGGCAGAGGTGGACCCGCTGCCGCCGCTGGTGGTGGTGGTGGGCGTTGTGGTGGTGGAGGGAGGGTCTCTGTCGGCTTGAGACCAGGTCTGCATGGGTCTGACGGGGCGGTGGAGGCGGTGGGCGTCCAGCATCTCCAGCAGCAAATCATACAGAGGCACTTTGTTCTTGCACTTCATGCTGTAGAGATGCTCCATGCCTTTGTTACTGGAGGGAACGTAAACACAAAGCCTAGTCAGTCTTGTTTTTAACCCCTTGTAGATTATCAGCACAAATTCACCTCATTAGTCCACTGTTTTTGTAAAGAGGTTTTGTTCAACATGTGAATGTACATGTGTTTCCTGGTTACCTCTGATCCCTGATGTTCATGGATCAATTTCAACAGCTTGTTTCTATAACTGTTATTAATTTCATCACATTCTACTGATTTTTAGATCATTTTGGTTTTTTTGGATGGTTGACTGGAGGAACTGATCAATAGTAGTATCAATAAAATAATCTACAGACCTGGAACTGGAAAATTTGTTTAGTTGCTAATACGTCAATTATACCTAATGTCACCAATTTGTATCATAGTTACTGTATGTGCTATATTCAAACTAACAATCTAAATTTAGCATCTGCTTGGAAGCAACAACACAAATTTTTTTATACAGTTGTAAATAAATTTAGGCAGTAGGGTTCTTAAGGTAGTTTCTTTAACTGGAGACAAATCCTACTTATTAGAGGTGTTTTTGTACATTTGTTTTCTATAGTTCTACATTTTCTTTTCAACTTTGTCCACAATTCAACAACAAAAAAAAAGGTATAACATGTTGGCCCCTAAACGTAAGATTCAGATTTAACTGTCACATATACACAAATACAAGAGCATGGCAATGAAACACAATTCAGCCAGAAGTGCAAAAGCAGCAATGAAGGCAGTACAGAATAGAGTATTGACAATACTTATATTATCATCATATTTATTTGAGTTACTTTATGTACCTTCCCTCTCTTCTATAGTTTTTAGCTCCTTCCTCCTTTTATTTCTGTAGTTGTGTAACCAGTTTTACTGTTTTTATGAAGTGATGAAGTCTCTCTCTTTCATGCACTTTAATTGGGTTTGTGTATTGATGCTGTTGATTTTTGTTTTCTTTTAACTATACTATAAATAAATATTTATAATGTTCTTCTTTGCCGTTGGTAACTATTAATGCATTTACTGCTCTGACTGGCCAATCTGCTGTCAAAGCACATTTTAAACTGCTGTTTTTAAGAGTGCTATATAAATACAGCTGATTATGATTACTACTACTTAGTAGTAGTAGTAGTAGCAGTGATCGTGGAGGGGCTGCAGCGTATCCTAGAGGGTGGGATACACCCTGGACATATAGAGACATGCAACCAATCAGTATCATGTTCACACCTACGGCCAATTTATAATGATTACAAACGTCTCTTTTTTTTTATCGTCAAGCCTAATAGATCAACTTGTCTATTAGTAGAAAGAAAAACGCAAACTGTCTATACACAAATTGCTCATATTCTGCATGTCTCAGTGTCAACAAATTCTAAGAGACAAATGCCAACAGTTGATCCTAATAAGTAAACATCTCCTTTAACCTCCACATAAGCATGAAATGTCCTCCGTGGTTTATTCCGTTACATCTGTATAATTTACACAAAGCAGATAATTTAGAATAGAGATGAGACAAAGCATCTGCCTTCCTGTTATAGATTATCAAGCTTAAACTAGTTTACAAGAAAGAACAGAATCAATTACGTCTCTAAGAGGAAAACTAACCCTTTCAACGCTCTGTCTGAAATTAAATCATGTTTCTCAGGGCAACATTTCTAAATCTATAGACTTTTAATTTGGAAAAAAAAAAACCTCTTGTATTATAGTTTTACCTCATGTGCCTGATGTGGGAGAGCAGGAGGAGCAGCTGTGCCTGACGCCTCGACTGCTGCTGCACCGAGCATCCTGATTGGCTGATATGATGGATGAGAGCGTCGGTGATGGTGTCCAGCATGTTCTGCACTCCTGTGCTGTCATGTAGAGGCTCCATAGTACCGGTGCAGAAAGAGAAGGCACCTGAGAGACAAAAATCAGTCATATTTATTGGTGAGAAGTTTATGTAGACACAGGAGGAACAGGACATGTATAAACGCAAAGGTAAAAGGTTCATTCAACTGGAGACAAATTCAGGTTCAAATTACACGGTATTGAAGAAATTCCTACTTTTTTTTTTTAAATTGAGCATCATGGAAAAATAAGGGAAAGATATTAATTGCAGTTGCAGCAATGCCCACACAGCAATCAAAAGTTCATGTGGACCCAGCAGCTGTGTCAGTCTCATCTCACTGGTATTTTAGTCAAGGCACTTCCCCATATAGAATACCTCAGTCTCTGGGACAAACACAGCCCTGTCTGCTGTCTCATGTTGTCATGGGAACAGTTATCGGGCATATTGACAGTACAGGTTTTTCCAGAACACAGTGTTCGCCTAATGTGTCTGAGAATGGTTCACATCTACACCTCTGTAGGTGTAACGCTCGTCAATATTTACTCTCAGAAACTATAACTTTTGTTTGCATGTGGATGAAGAAATGTGTAAATGTGTGTTTTTATTAGTGCCAGGATTTTCAGGCATCAGTTTGTTTTCAGTTCCCTGAACATGTTTCACAAGAACTGGCAGAACAAGCAGATATTGTGAGACGAGACATGTTGCCTCACCGGAGTTGAGTAAGATGATCGCTTTGAGACAGACGAACTCCTCAGGTCTGAGTTTGAGCATGCGGAAGCGGGAGGCGGTGGCCAGCAGCATGTCGAAGATCTCAGCCATTCCCTCCACACAGTCACCCTCATTTCTACAGAATGGAAAAAATTATTTTAGATTGATGGATTTATTTTTTGCCTTCCTGCTCTTTTACAAGACTATATGCCACACAAATGGACAATGACACAAAAAGTCAGACTGAATCAGTGTAAGAGGAAAAGACACCTGACTAATGTGTGACTATGAAAGTATGCAGAAAGAAGGCAGACAAACTAATGGACCAAATCACTGCAATACTCCATCTTTCAGACAGTTCAAAAGTGATAGATAGATGGGTAATATCCAGTGGTTAGAGGGCAGATAAACTTGGACAGCTCTGAGCCAAGGGAATTTGTCAAACCTGACCCACAGCATTTAAGTCATCATGTCCAATTGGTGAGGACAGAGCAGGTTTTAGAGATAATACTCTGTAATACACTTTGGAATCAAATGGGTCTATCAAGCACATCAGAGGGTAAAAGCTCTGTCTGTCTGCCTGTCTGTCTCATCCCTCTGTCTTACTCCATCCCTTGCTTTTTCCTCTCAGGTGCATGCTGTGGTTTGGGCAGCTTGTTTACTCGAACACTGGGTGAAATGGAGAGAACAGACTGTGCCTGCAAAGCAGAAAACAGCCACATCTCCTGCCTGTCTGCATCTTTATTTTCTCATCCTTTCTGCTCATCATTTAGCTCTCGCTCCTTTGCCTCTTTCACCTTCATCTTTTCCCTCTACCGCTCTCTTCTTCCTCTTCCATCATTCCTTGCATTGAGGCTTTGATTAAATCTCTGTCCTGGTTGCCAGCTCAGTACTGTAATAACGAGGGGGTATTTCAGGGTAGAGAGGCTCCTCTCCATGGGGAACATGTAATTAGTCTTTCACTCTTAGGCGGACATGTTGGGATGGCACAATGGCTGGTGAGGTGTGAAATGGAAAATCTACAATGCTGATGTATCACTTGTGTGAGGTGTGGACAAATGAGGAGGAAAAGATCAAAAAGTATAGGGAACATTGGCTATCACCTGTCCAGGATCAAATCCTGTGCAAAGATGAGTTTCCCGGGGCAGTGGATGGACCTCCAGATGAGCCCGATCATCAAAATCTCCAGCCACGAGCTCTCCAACAGCTGCACCTGGTCATGGAGGGAGAGCTGCAGGAACCCTGGGAAAATACACGGTACAACACAACACCAAACAAAGAATAGAGCAGATATATGGAACTGTAAAGGTAAATGTCAATATCCAACTTATACTTTGTTCACGTCCGTCACTTAAATCTGGCAGAATAATATTAAAGAGATTATATTTTGGCATTCTAGAAAAAGGCTCAAATCTACTGTCTAATCTGAGGGCTATTCTGAAAGAATATGGATTATCTTGACCCTTCCAGCAGCTGAATGGATACTGAGACACAGGAGGGAAACTCTGCATCTCTTTACAGAGAATGGACTACAACACGGCTTCAATCGACTGCTTATGACAGTTACCTACTACTAAATATGCCTGGTCAGTCCATGCTGACGTGGGTTCTTTCACCAGCTGCTATCTGTGACGTACAGATCAACACTGTCCAGTATTAAAAATAGACTTATTCACATTTGGAGGAAGTGTCCTGTGGTGTCAGTTCTAATTTATTGTATCCTTCCTTAACATTCATACTTTGATTTGATATTTCTGTCATATTCACATATTATGCTTCCTTCATGAGATTATTTTTTATCTCTACCCACTTGTTTTGACTACATGTACTATTGTATTTTATCTTTTACGTAATGTATCGTATTATTGTAATTTCTTCTGAGTATTTTGATATGCCTCCAAATAAGTTACATGATCCCTATACATTTTCCCCTAAATATTATAACAAAATAAACCGAGTACAGATCAATGAGCATGATGAAACATCTGAGCAGCTCTTCTGACATGACATTATCTCTTAAACATACAAGAGTTTAAGTCTGTCTCTACTCAAAAGTATCATCTCTGGAAATTATTAATCGACATTTGTGTGTCAGTGCCTTTTAGGCTGATTATTGTAATTATCCACTAAAATCCACAACGAAGCCAAACATCAACAAAACATCTGCTGCCGGCAAGTGTTGTTTTATCAGTGATAATTGGATAAAGGGGTGGGTGGTGTGGTGGTGTACATTAACACTCACAGAGTTTAATGCTTTCTGTGCACCTTCATCCCACTCAAAATAAAAACATGCCTGTTCTTGTTTTCTGGCAGGGTACGGCTACTTAAATGAAACCATCTGCAATCTCTCTACTATTGCAAGAAGCCTTATCACTGGCACTCAGCTGTCTAAATTCATATGTAATTACAACCAATTCCCTCCCATTGTCCCTGTTTGGGACCCCTCGCAATTAAAACTGTGTACTTTTGGGCTTTTAGTGACGCACAAGGTTGCAATACCTCAAAATCAGGATTTACTCACTCTAAAGGTGTAACTAGTGTGTGCGTATGTGTGTGCATGCAAAAGGGTGATGTGTTATACTGCATTTAGGCTCTATGGGGTGCCAGCAGATTTGCCAAACAATCCTCTCAAAGGTGATGACTGTAATTACTGTCACTGTAATGGCTCTGTGTTTGTGTGTGTGGCTAAGTGAGTTAAAGGTCTCGCACCACTCTGCTGTTACCTCTGCAGTATAATGGAGAACAACACACAAAGACAAAGAACATCTGTACATCTGCATGATTAAAATATATACTGAAGTTTTTTTAATTAAAATGATATAATCTCTAATGGAAAAATATGGGGAGTAAAAAGCACATGACAACCTGACGAGTTTTATACAAAGCATCTGTCTTCATCATGTTTTATTTCATGGTAAACACTCTATGGAGTAGAACACATTGGCTCATCGATCATTTAATAAGGACTTTTATTGTGAGAGGACTTAATAGGCTGAAAAGTCATTGAGTTTTCATCTTGATGTGATGTTTTCTATATTAAGCAAAACTGGGGAAAACTGAAACATCAGGGAATAAAAATGGTAGTATTAAGGAAATAAAATATAAAGTCCTAATGAGAAATCATAACTGTAATTTAACCAAATGCTACTGAATCCTTCCATCATTTTGTCTATTATATTATAATGAATATTATTACATCTTGTGAAACTCCATTTCTTGGCTCAACTGTTTTAATCTTAACTTTAAAGCACATCAAGGTATCTTTTGTGTGGAAGGTGCAGTAATTAAGTAAATTTGAATGCATGTAACAATTGTAAATATAAAATTTCCCAAAATACACAACTCATGTTTAAATTCTGTTATATTTTGTCTGCAGTTTATCCACTTTACCCACCTTATCCACACATTCACATTATTTATTGTAAATGGTTGTTGTTATTATTATTGTATATTATATAATTCTTTTAAAACTTTATTTTCTTAAATTTCTTTGGTTGTATAAAAGTTTTATGTAATCATGCTGCTCACATGTGCCTTTACATTGCTTACTGGGAACAAATAAAGTTGTTTGAATTGAATTTAACAACTTTTGTGCAATGTGTAGAATGTTAAATGTCCTAGTTCTAGGTCGAAATTGCTGCAAAACTGTGATCAGACCAGAAGACAAACACCAACAGAGTGAAATCTGTGTTTTCATCCTCTCTGATAAGTGATATTGTTTCCACCTATAAAAGGTTGTTTTAACAAGTAAACTAGCACTGCGCTGGAATGAAATCATTGAAGCCATACTTTCTGTGCAAGAGCATCTGAAACAATTCAAGTGTATGGCACCCACTTTGCACAAATTACAATAAAAAGCTTTGTACTGCTGAGGATTAGGATTATGAATATTTATCACCTCCACAACACGGTTATGTCATTACTCGTTTGTTTTCTGTCTATTTTTATTGCAGCAGGATTACATAAAGATTACTGCAATGATTTTCCTAAAATTTGGTGGAAGGCGATGGAAATGGCAAAATAACTTCATAAACTACCATGTGGCAGCAACAGAAAAACGTGTCATACGTTTTTGGTTTGATAATAAGAGTGGACTTCTAGTTCATGCTGTGACTACCTTTCAGTACTAGATGATAATTTTCTTACCTGGAAGCTTCTTGGCCCAGGCAATCATGTGGACCAGCTCCTTGTCGGCCATGCTGGTGAGCAGCGTCATCATGGTGACCTCCGTGTAGGGCCGGCTCAGCTTCTGACGGGAGCACAGTATGGGTGGCTCGGCTCCCTGGAGGAGGAGGAGAACCTGGAAAATAAGAATGGAAACCGTCAACAGACAATTCAATTGAAGACTGTGATTTGCTCAGCGACAAGATAAAGACTTAACTTTGTTAGACATTCATACCTGGTCAGGAGGCATCGCAGTCAAAGATGATTTTCCTCCACCACTGCTGCTGCAGTGTTTCCTCCCATCCAGATGTGGCGATGTTTTATGATGAAAGTCTTTAGAGGATTTGTCTCTCTCCGCCCGCCGTTTATCACGCCGTATAACACGACCACGTTCTTTGCGAACGCCTTGAGGAGGCAGCGTAGAATTACAAAACATGCAAACACATTTTAAAAACAGCCAGATTCTTTATCCGCTGGCTATTTTTACACTATTCTTGACATAAAAACTAACAGCGCATAATTCAAGTATGTGATTTTCGAGAAGTATGAAAACAAAATTGTGGGTGTGTGCTAATCAGTAGCTGTACTCCTTAAGAGGAAACCATTTCAAGGTCATATTAAAGTTAGTCTGAAGCTTATCTGCATCCACCAGTTTACTCATATTTGTGCCAAACTCTATAACAAGATGTGATAGATAGATGACAGCTAAACATTAGGCTTAAAGGACAAAACAGCACATTAAGATATACGTAACAAAATGAAGAGAAACTTAGTTGTACAAAGTTGTAAAAATAAGAAGTCAAATTAAGGTGATAACCTGTGGTAAATCCAGTGCATCCTCTACCCACCTCCTTTCATCATGCCCACTTCGTAACATTTCCTAAGACGACACGCCTGGCAGCTCTTCCTGCGATTCCTGTCAATAGTGCACTGATTGGTTGCTGGGCACATATAGTCATTGTGACCTGAAATGGAGGAACAATCTATTACTTCAAGCCCTCCACTCACATGTGTTCAGTTCAGATTTAGGTTATTTAGTGGCCAGGAACACTCTATTCCCATTTTAAATGGACCCGAGATGGAGCAAATTAAAATGTGGTGTCTTGGCTTTGTCATCGCCATGGAGATTATTGGTTTCTTTATGATCAGTCTATCATTGGAAGAATTTAGATCAATATGCCAAAGCAACATATCCCAAACATGACTAAGCCAGCTACAGCAGATGGAGTTTTGATCTGCACACAGAAGGAGAGTTGTATGAAAGACTGGATGCAAACACATGGAAAATATTAGATTGTGTTTTCTTGCTCACACAACAGACTTGTTGGGGAATTTCTGCTCCTTTCATTTGAAACAATAACCATTAATGGTTTTTAGTTTAGCTTCAAAATGAACTTCATCCAAGCAGTTTACAATCAATATATGATTTTAAAATGGACACACTATCACTGCACTTAAAGCAAACTTTAATTATTCTCTGTTGATGTTCTTCAGATGTGTGCCACATTATTATCACCTATATTCTTTAGTTATCTGAGAGCAAAAGTCTTTAAGTACTTCTGTCTAGATAAAGATAGTAAAAAGTAAATGTATAATATATAATGTTAAGAAAAGATGTGGTTCAAGAAAGAATCTTCAGTATATTTTAAATGTTAAAACATCAATGCAGTGTATCATTTGCTTAAAGAGGTAGAAGATGAGTCAGGTGATGGGGAGAATCATAATTTAAGAAGTCCCAAAAATTGAAACAGCTTGATATGATAAAATGCAACGTCAATAAAAAAGCCTCCAACAATTTAACTAGGTAAAGGAGAAAAAAAAATTAAAATAAAGCAGCATTAAACACTGCAATAACATAACTCAACTCCTCTAATCATTCTAATAACATCCCTACAGACATGAGCTGTACCCACCCTGGATGCTCCTCTTAAAAAAGGCCTTGCAGCCCTCACAGGACCACACCCCATAGTGGTACCCAGAGGCATAGTCACTGCACACGGCACAGAATCGTGTATCCTTGACCATCTCAAACCCGCCAGACCCGGCCCGAGATCCAGACTCGCCCACACTGAAGGACTCGTCAGCAGAGCCACACTGGTCGTCTCTGGAAGACAGCTGCTGACTGGACGGCGCCCCAGACCTACAACACAGAACAGACTGTAGTGGTTTCGTAGATTTTGTCCCTGCTTCTCCAATAAATGACTTTCATTACTAAAATAAATAAATAAACAGAGTGATTTTGATTTAACAGTGGCTAAGACATGTGCACTGTACATGCACCTCTGTTGTTCTTACGTATTGTTCCTTTTTCAAGGTCCTTGACAAAGTCCTTAATCTCTGGAATTAGAAACCAGGGCAAAGCCTGATCCTTTCTATGGAGATAATGGTAATGTTTTGTATAAAGCTGAGATTACAAAATAATGCAGTTATATAATTATGTTTTGTTGACTACATTTTGAGGACTGTGCAAAGTGCCAATGCCATTATTTGTAAGATAAAGATTTAGAAAGTACTATTTTGTCCGATTGCCTTTCAATAAGATACTGAGATATCTGCAAATACAGACATCAATTATATACAAGATAAAATAACAAAGTTTACTTTCCCAATGAATCGTATTGTTTAAATAGAGTGAGCAAAGAGACCAAGTGACACATTACCCTCTGCCTTATTGATGTTTTGATTGCACTGCTCCTATCAGTTACATAAAAAAACTACAGCACAAACAAAAACTAACATAGAGATGGCAAAACACAACTTCAATCAGAAGATAGACTTAAGAACACAGAAAAATGTTGGAGAAGAATACAATAGAAATCAGTGGAGTGATGTTGGGTGTTTCCTGGGTGTTTTAGATTCACCTCTGGAGGTAAAAAAAAAAAAAACCCTGCATTTCCTTACCTGTAGATGGGAGTCGAGGTGGTTTCCAGATAGTGGTGGTTGGGTGGGTGCATAAAGGGGCTGAGGCGGGGGCTGGAGGGCACAAAGATAAGTGGACTGGTGGGCCCGCTGCCCAAGGACTGAAGGCTTGCATCAGAGGGGGGTCCGTGTGCGTCCAGAGGTGCAGAGTAGTAGCCAGTGCTGGAGTGGCTGTAGAGAGGAGTCGGGGCAGGGGTGGGAGCGGCATAGTCGTACGTACCTTCCAGGAAGTCCACAGTGGCTACCCCTCCAGAACCCCGGGTCTCTTCGGGGTACATGTCACCTAGTGGGGCGCGTGGTGGAGACGACAGACGTTGAGGGGAGAGGCTCTCCAGTTCTGAGCTGCTCCTGGGTCTGAGTACTGATCCGCAGGGCTGCCTGTTCTGTTCCGGGCTCTGTCTGAGCAACATCACAGCACAACAGCACTGATAAGCAACATGATTTAGACTTGCTCTCCCATTTTCTGGGAGGGGGAGTGGAGACGAGTGCCGCTCTCTCTTTTCTCACCCTCCCTGCTTTACTTTAGCCTGTTAGACAACTTGAAGGGTCCACTTTTCCTCCAGTTCCTCTGCTCTATCTGCCTTGAGCTTCCACCCACCCAGTAAAAAACAGACACATCCAAAAAGACTCCTCCCAACCTCCAACAGGGTTTTTGCCATCAGAGCCTTTTCCTCTTTTACTCCTAGTAACACATGTCCATTAATATGAAGGAGCTGGAGAGAAAAATGGAAAGAAAAGAGTTGATTTGCAGGGTTTTCACAACTATTATAAAAACCAGGAGCAGCAACCAAACCTACATCAAATGAATATAAAATCAACCTGAAAAGCATCAGATCTATATCTTTTCCCAGAGCTAATGGATGTAGTTGGCCCATATTAAACATCAAGGTTTTTAAGCTCGTTACTGGTACATACAGATAACTTACATGAGTTTTTATTAAAAATATATTTTGGAAAGAACCTCAACCCCTCCACCAGTGCACATAAGTCTTTTAAAAATATTAGAACAATTGTAATAAATAAATAAATGAGTGAAAATGAAGCCGTTTTTAGTCAAATTTCACAATCATATGACCTGAACACACAGAAAATAAGTCTTTAAGAAACCTCAGGAAGACCCTGAATTCCCACACAGATTTCCTATCAATAACATCTATGTTAAAATATTTTTTTTTCCATTTTGCCTTATGTTTATAGCTGATATCTGGAGAAAAAAGAAATCTAAGAAAAGAACACTAGTTCTCACTAGACCTCCCTGTTTTTTTGGGTCAAGACCCAATTTTATATCATGGATTTAAATAGTCTACAAAATGTAGGAATAATTGAAAAGAGCATAATTTTGTAATTCTTTAAACCACTATTAATCAGTTTTTAGACACCTTGGTTTTTCCAAGTTTCTTAGTTTTCCTAAGAAATCACATCACATGAAGATGGAGGGAAAAAAGCATAAACTTAACATTTTATTACTGATTAACAGTCTTAACTGATCATTGGTGTAAACCTTTTAAATAGCCTCTGCTCTCACAGTATAAAAGTTATCCTATTTAGATGAAATATCAATGTCCAACTTTGAATCATTATTGATAGATTGAAGACACTCCAGTTATTCCTCTGGAGTGAGCTTAATGTCACTGAAATGAGAGCAAATTTGAGCTTTCCTTGCAGTTCCTCGAAATGTTCAGGAAAAACGGGTCTCTGAACATTTAGGTGATACTCAATGGTTAAATAATGACGTATGACAAATCTATTTGCGCCCACATTACTGAAGACACCTGAGACTCGGCAGTAAATCAAATCACATTGGAAATGACAAACATCAGAGCAATAGTTTAAAATGAGCCCTGAAAAAATAATAATCCTGCCATGATTCAGAACTCACCTCTTACACATGAATCCTGCTCATATCTGACGTGTGATATGGGGTCTGAGTCGTCTCTCTCTCCCTCCCTCTCTGTTCGCCTCTCATCTGTCTCTGACTCTCAGACATAAACCTCAATGAACACAATGGGAACAGCAGTAAGGTTCAAAATAAGGATAAACAAATTAAAGACGTAGCCAGATCAATAACTGTGCTGTGTTTGAGTGCCAGGTCACCTTAACACAGCAAACAGAGATAGGAGGTCATTTCAACAGGCAACAATTACACAATCGACCTTTAAAAATGGGCACTGATGGCAATCAGACAGTGTATTACCAATATTTTATTTGACTTTTAAAAGAAGATAAAAAATCTTAAAGACAGAAGATTGTTGAAAAAAAATTAATTCTTTCGTGGTGAAAATCTTCAAAAGATGTGTAACATGTTTATCAGTTCATCAGTCATTACTTTACCAGGTAAACAGAACACTACCTATAAACAACTGAGCAAAAGGGGTATTTTTAATGCAAATAAAAGAGTCGAGAAAATCAATGTTCTTGTTTACAGCACAAACACAGTACCTTAAATCTCAGATATCCATCCAGTCCCTGCAAAAAAAAGTAATAAGAAGCACAAATAAACATGTACAGATTATTTTCAATCAAACTGCAGGTGTAAAATAAAATGTAGCTACTGCTGACTATTTTTAAGATTAAATAAGGCTTAAATAAAATTTATAGTGACATTTTATATTTAAACACAACTACCTGCAACTATGTATCTGCTTCCCCACTGAGAAAAAAGTAGATTATTTGGCAGAGACATCATTTTACCATCTCGGTCCAACATCTTTCTTGAGTAAACAGCCTAATTTTCAGGACATGTCAGGTCAAGTGGAAAACAACTAGCCCTGATGATGATATGCATTTTCTTGCATTTTTAAAGAATAAATGTGACAATACCTAGGAAACAGGAAAAGGAAGGGCAGTTAATAAAACAACTAAATTACCTAAAAAGGCTTAAAGATAGCTGCTTCACACAGTAACATTTTCTCAACAGACCACTTACACAAAGGCTGGCAGCTACCTAAATGATGCCTGTTGGTTTTCCCAGGGCATCAGGAATAATAATCCGAATGTTGCAGGATTTCCAGCTGTTTTTGGCTGGGTTTCTCGGTCCAACCTGACCTAGTGGATGTAAAAGGTCAACATGTAACAAATGCTATCAAAATGGTTCAAAATGTACATTTGGAGATGTCAGTATGAGCAGCACATTACTACACCTGATACTAAAAATATACACAACATGATAACTTGGTCATGCTGTATCAACAGTACCAAGTTCAACATGTGGTAGTTTTATTGGTCAGATAGATCACCAATGAAAGTAATTAGTACTTGCAAAACTAATCTGGATCAAAGTGATTCAAAAATAAACAAGATTCATAAACGTCAGAATGGTAGCTGTTTCAACACTGAATGAAGAAACAATCTTGAAAATATTATGTTGCCAAATCAAGTCATTATTACCCACATAGCCGACTTTCCCATTTGTAAAATATGACAGTGTGAAAAAATGCATCATCATTGCAGTCCTTTATTTTGATCAAACCCATGATTCCAAGCGTTATCATTTTCCTCAACAGCATTGTGTAGAATCCAGTTTATATTATTTTTGAGGTATTGACACTGACAGTGGTGATTTAGATAACAACAGCGTGCAGAGACGTCCACTTTCACCTATAAAAAGACAGCAGTCTGGGTTTCTCATAAAACTAAACATGCACACATTGTGAGTTATTGTTACACTGTGCCATCTGACAGACTGGGAATGATTCTTTCTTACATAACCATCTACCTTCTGTCCACGTAAAATGACTGCCTCACTGCAACAGCCAGTGCTTTCCTCAACTGCATGCAAATGCGTTGCTGCTGTAGGTTGCAGGTGTGAAGATGTAAATTCCTGTTCAATTTCAACTCAATCTCTATATACATGTAAACATGACGACTCAATAGTGCATTAACCACATAATAAACTATTTGGAATTGAATCTGTTATGTCTTCTCCATGGATACATTTGTAAACTGCAGATGTCATCTTGCTGTGGTTCAATCACAGGGAAATGTTTCTGTGTGAAAGTGCTAAAATTTTAAGTAGTACATAAGCTGTTAAATACTTGGGTGAAAAATACTTTCCTCTGCTGTGTTTTTCTTTATCAAACATAATGGTGTGCTAAAAACAATGAGGAACAAAGACAACATTTAATAACCTCATAAATAAATGATCTTATGGCTTAAAAGATTATTAAAGATATTCCTGCGTGTGTTACAGTTCATTGTAACATTCTTACAGACGCCTTCCCCGTGAAATCCAGAGGCCCGCCTTACTGTTCTGCGAGTGAGCTGTTGAACTGAATGATGGCGTACTTGCCACTGGTCATCCAATCCACTTCTTGAGAGCTGAGATTCTCGCCTTGGCCTGGCTGCAGACCCACCTGGACATTGGCTTTTAGAGTCCTCAAGCTGCAGAGTGGTGCTGGTCTAAAGCCTCTCAGTGCAGTATGGAAGCCCACTGTGTACTTCCAGTCTCTATCCCCAGTTAGCTTTCTGTAGTTGAGATCACCTTTGAACAGCACAAGGTCGGCTGCCTGCAGGGTTGCATACAGGTCGGGAGCATCAGCTGCCATGTCACAGAACTCATGGGGCTGGGTCCAAAACGGATGGTCATGATAGGACCACACACCTTCCTTCACATAGTTCTGCCACTGGACGCCACTTCTGGACATCCACATGTGATTGGCCGCCATCGTCTGCCGGATGGTCCACTGAAAATCTTTAGCTGTGACATCAGAGACAAACCATGGAAATGATTTGCCGTGAAAGTGGATCTCACGAGCGAGGCCGGAGGAAACCAAGAAATCTGCCAGAACCAAGTCAGTCACTAACTCAAAGCCTGCGTTGTCTAGAACAATGTCAACTCTGACTGACCCAGTTCTTCCTGAATTTTGGGTGGAAATAAGAGTTGACCATACCATGGATGAGTGATCCACCAGGATGAAGGGCTTTAGGCTCACAAGGGAATCAATGGGACTGACCTTCTGCGAGTTGTCTTGCCCAGCAGAGATGGACAAATCACACTTGTTTCCCCAGAGAGCCACCTAGAAAAAGCGACAAAATAAACTAAAAGTGTAAGAAGATGTTCATAATCAATATCATTCTTTAACTCAAAACATGTTTTTCTTTGAGGTCTACTCGACCCAATAACAGGTACCATCATTTAAGAATAATGACAGTACTAGGAATGAAACCCAAACAGGGTACTTTTACAACCCAAATAGATGAAAGCCTCATCCTGTATATGCTTTAAATGGGTAGTACTTATATGAATAATTGTACATCATCTCCACGAGTCTAAAGTATAATTGTTTGAAACTAAATGATCATGTGACACATGAAGAACAGAGTCAATCTGGACTCATCAGACCACAATATTTTTTTCCCATTGAACTACAGTACAATCTTTATGCTCTCTTCAAGCTGATGATCATTTAAGAAATGAGAAGCTACTCACTGCATCAGTTAGAGTTAAAACGACTTGTTGCAGCTAAAACATATTAATCTCTTGCAGTAAATATCCAGTGGAAGGCTCTGAACTATTTGCTTCGTTAAATCCAGGTGGGGACTTTTTTTTGGCCAGGCTGTGGATTTTTCTGTACTTTCCCAGCTAAAAGTATGCCATAGTACTGAAGGAGAAGGAATCACAACCATCCACTGGGTGGAGGAAATCAAGCATCACATCCAATCAGAATGGGTTTGCAATACTATAAATGGGTCAAGTTACTTTTTCTTTATATTCACAGATTAAAATTGCATATATCAAGCGACTGCTATCCACTATCATCCATTTGTCTGACAATATCTGGCTAATGCATTCTTGTGTTAGTTGGAACACAAGGATAAAAGGGAGAAAAAAAAGAGGGGAAATGTCTATTACACAAATGTTACATGTGCTCATTACTCTCATTGGTTTTCATAAAAAAAGACTAATAATCATCATACTAGCATTCACAAAGTACTTACCTGTAGCAGTTTGTTGAAATGTTCAGACAGCTGGCTTTTAGAAAGCTCCTTTATGTTCTTTCTCAGCCCCTCCAAGTATGTGCACAAAACAATCACAGCCTGCTGAGACTCAAAAAAGCTCTGAGTCTTTCCCTCGTTAAAGACATCAAACTCACTGATGGGAGGACTGCAACAAATGAAACGCATCATTACTGATAGAGAAGTAGAATACTTAAAATATATATATATCGTTGTAGTTATTGTGAGATAAAGTATTCTAGGGTAATAAAGTGGGGAACTAATCTAAATGGGTGTCGTCTCACTTGAGTCTGAGGGCCTCCTGTATCCTGCGGTACATGTAGCACTCCACATAAAGCCATGGAGACTTGAACCAGCTCACAGACTCCTGGTCCCCTTGCAGTCTCTGTTGCCTCTGCAGATACTGGTTCCAGGAGTCTGCATCTTCCAGGTCATCAGTCAGGGGTATTACTGGTTTGTCCGTTTGCAGCTCATTCCTCAGCTTAGACAGTAGAGATATTGCCGCCTTCTCTGCCTGAATGCCTTCCTGTTTAACACAGACGACAAAGGCGTCAGGTTGAAAAATGATGTTTCACTTCGACTGGCTGTCGCTCAAAAAAAGGATTTAGCTGATACTATAAATCCTTACCTCTCCGAATTCTTCAAAAAACTTGTTTTTATTGCGGTGTATTGTGTCTATGACTTTAGTCAGGATGGTCGGCAATCTATCTTTTACAGTCAAATAAGCAAATGACCTGTAGGAGAAAGATAAAGTCCAACGATTATCTTTTCTGTTCTTAGCATCGTAGCAGGTGTATGCACTTAAGCTAATGATGTGAAGCGTAAGCTAACCAGGTGTAAGCTACCCCGCTAATTACCAAGTTATGTTCGACTACACATGTCGCTTATAGGCACAACGGTGCTGTCGACTGTTTGATTAAACAAACGTTAGATAAGTGTATTTCAACCTTAACCAGTAGTTATTTTTAACTGTAAATTAGATGTTAGCAAAGAGCTAACGCTGCTGCCAACTTACTACGTCAGTCTTTCGGTCAAGAGCGGTTTACTAAAAAGGCAGTTAGTTAACCTGGTTACCTGCTACATTTAAGATAAAACCCACGTAGTTAAAGTAGTTGTCAACATACCCAACCACTTTGGCAGACAGTGAAGGAACTCCGTGAACAGTATGATCAGCCGCCATTTTTCTAGCAGAGGGTGAATGTTGAATGAACTTTATCAACACAATTTTCAGTACGTGAACAAAGTTTAGCAGCAGGCAGTGAAAACGACGTCAAAGCTCAAATGGCTTAAAAAGCCGCGTAGACAGTATTGCGCTTGATTTATCATACTTCTGTCAAGAAATATTTTGCATTTAGATGTTTGCTTCCTGGTTCCAATACTTTGTTGGATTTGTTTCGGAATGCGATACTACCATCTAACGGTATAAACGCAAACAGCAGTGTTTACAAGTCGTGTACCTTGGTCCTCAATTGTCTCGGTTTTACGTGCGGGGTCCACGCCGTGTCCCGTTGCCTTTTCTGTGTCTGTGCCTTTTCCATTTTAAATACTTAAAAATAAGTGTTTGGTGAGATTGAGCGTGCAGTCATATGAATTGCCGCACTGCGCATGTCGTTCAGCTGCTGGGGCAACAGCATCCTCAGGCATCTCCCGTTGTTCAGGGCAACGGTTGTCATGGAAACATTGATTGGGCTAGCAGGAAAGTGTGGATTTGTTTCGAACCCCCAAGGCTTTTGGCGCGAAACGGTGGAGGGGGCGGGATAATGTTTTGGATATGGAAATAATATTTGGCGCGGCGCAAATAGAAGCCTCTAATTATTCACAAATTGCACATATTTGAACCCACAGAGAGTAAAGACCTAGACAAGCATGTCTATAGCGGTCACTCATTTCGGAACTGAAAGAAGCCTGCACATAGAATTGTTTACTGTTATAATAGGCTACTTTAGGAGCAAATTGTAATTTCTGGTTAAGATTGTGGATTGCAACTTTGTTAAGTAATGTTGTATGCTCAAGAACACATTTTTTATGCAGGAAATATTATGCGCTCTTTATAGACTATGTTCTTTAAAGGGGTGAAATACATTGGGCTTTTCTATGGCAAAAATAAGGCAGATACTGCAGAGTTTTGGGGAAAGGGACGGACGGACACTTTTGATCTCTCCTTTGAAGAACATGACCAATTGATTGGTTGCGCTCACGATTACTGGGCGCATATCAATTCTGCTGGTGTGTTTTTTTCTGCCTTATAACACCCCCGGGCCCCGGTCACTATGGGAACACGGCGGACCGTTGTCAGGATGTGAGGTCCCTGGGAGTGGGAGTCCAGCTGCGTCCACCTCCGGTGTTCATCCACCGCCGGCCTCCCTTCCCCCCTCCAAGCCTCAGCCAGGCTGTTTTTCTAAACCGACAGAGCAGTGACTCACCACTCCGGTTTCAAAACAGGCCATGAACTGGGGGAGGGCGGCAGTTAACGTTAAAGGGCCTGTTTAAACAGGTGTGTAAGGCCGAGCAACAGCGGAATGACGCCGTTTTACCAGGGCTACCGAATATGTTTGTGTGAAATGTATTTATGTGGAAGCATCAGTAGGATCTGGGAACAATTTGGGTGCAAAACGAACTTTTTAAGCAATTTCATGCACTGAATACTGTGCAGTTGGTTGTAATGCATTAAAGCAGAAAAAATCTAAATTTTGTGGAAGTCGGAACAGTCATGTGAAATCCCAGCCCACTGACAGAACAGATAGAGGAAATCTGTATGAGGCAGCTATGAGAAGGACGATTGTCTCATGATGTTTTGCGTCAAGAAAAAGGTATAAATTGAAATTAATAGATTTAAATGATGCATGATAATGTGGAAAAAGCAATAGTCTTATTTGTTTCCTTCAAGGCCTTGCTGTGGGCCTTTCAGCTGCTTTTGTTCAACTGCATTTTCATGAACTACTGTATTAATAGTGAATTTTGTTAGATTGAGAAACCTACTGTCCCCCCAAGGCATCATGTTTTATCATACAATTAGTTACAATAAAGTTGGGGACAGGGTCAGTGTTGTTTGTTGACAGAACACAGACTTTAAGACCCTGTTTCATACACATTGCTGGTCCCCACCCCCCCTAAATCCTGTCTCCTTTTTCAGACAGCCTCCCCACCCATTCTCTGCATTCCCAAGTATTTTTCAGTCCACTACTCCTGTGGACTCTATCCTAAGGATTAAATGCAACACACACTGTAATGATATGTTTGGGAAAAATGGGTGTTTACACGGTACAACATCCACCAACTCACTGATGACAACATACAGGTTTGACTCCAAAGTGCAACTGTGAGGGGGTTCTCCCACACTTCCTGTGCCTCTGGACAGGAAGTGTGGTTTGGTTGAAATACATTTCCAAGACCTCTACTTCTTCCCTCTTGTAGTGTGTATTTTATATATATAAGTTCTCAACCTTTTTGGAAGAGAAAGCAGCTTTTGTTAAGATCGGTAAACGGTACAACTAAACTAACATATGGTAACCTTGGTTACTACAAACCCAAGGAGATAACACAAATTAGTCTATAGACATGTAGTAAAATAATTAATTTAGGTAAAAGTCCTATTTCCTGCATAATGACACCCGTTTTTATCCTTTCTGACATAGCTTTTAGGATTCTACAGTATAGTTACATTCACTCACATAAGAAAAATCCTGTAAAATTGGGGATAACCCTATATAATGCACTATTTTTATTGATTAAGAGAGTCTGGCGGCTGAATCTTGCTCAGTGATGTACCTTGTTTTAGTTAAAGAGATTTGTGTAAGTTGTAAGTGAATATCAGCAGTAACAGTGCATTGTAGCGTTTCCGTTATTCGTCAAAACATCCAGTATTTGGGTGTGTATTCTTTTTATAATTCAGGTTTTATGGTAAACCACTCTGAAACTACCCCAATTATGTATGAATAAGTTTCAGTCTCATTTTGCTAAAACCTGTAGTTTGAGTAATCTAATTAAAAGATTACCCTACATTGGTGCCTCATTCATTAATAGTCACATTTATTTTTTATTTAGCATTCTATAATAGCCTATATTTTTCAACTAAACTGTTTATCAAAATACATCACACAAATAAATACAAGCTTGATGTGGAAATGCTGTAATCATTATAGCCTATAATATACCGATGGGTAATTTGTATATTATAACATACTTACTTTAGTAGCTTAAATACAAGCTTGATGTAGAAATGCTGTGATCATTATAGCCTATCATATACATATAACACAATACCTAGACTTTTGTTACTAAATTTGATAGTAGAAATGCTGTGATCAGTATTGCATATATTATCCTTTTGAAACCAACAATGCATGTGTCCCTGGTAGGGGACAAAAGTTTAACTTTTACTTTGTG
>JAPQRQ010000017.1:25207930-25221419 GCA_037367365.1 Apogon talboti | reverse complement strand
AGCATTAGCATTAGGTTAACTGGACTTTTGGCTAACTAAACAGCTGGTGTGCCGCGGACTACTGTTACAGCATGTAATTAACTAAATAATGAATATTTATGTGATTTATCTTCGGTGTGCTGGTCTATTGCTGTTTCTTGGTGCATGGGTGTTGATGCCGTGTGTTAATATGATGACAATAAAGCTTCTTACCTTACGGCTTCAAACAACGAAGTTGCCCAGTCCTTAGTTGCTGCAGTGCCTCTGAATTTCCTCCTCCGCTAATCCGCTCCAAAGACCCTGGACCTCCTCTCCTCATTCGTCCACTTGTCGTAGGTCATCTTTTGGTGCATAATTTTACCGAATAACACAATGTTACGGTCAATCTCAAAAGACGAGAGTGGAAATAATATAAACAAAAGAAAGTTTGCTGGTGAACAGTGCCTTAATGCCTGCCGAACGGATTCCGGAACACTGCAAGTGTAGTCCACCAATCAGCATTCCCCAGCATACAGCCCCGCCCCCAAGAATTCCGGGTAATCTGAAAAGTACCACCTCCCTACCAGGATCTTTTTCTGGGAAAGTTTGGGGGCGAGGGAAAGTTTTTTTACCCGGGTAATTTAGATGGAAACGCACCGGGGTTTTACAAAGTTCCTGGTAATGCTCAAAGTTCCTGGAAAAGTCCCTGCAGTGGAAAAGGGCCTATTGATTATTAATAAAACATGTAGTCTGATCAATGACAGTGATTACAGATGCTTGTTTTAGGTTCAGTTAATGATATATTTTACTGAAAAATTCACTTTTTGTTCAGTTTTCTCTGTTTTGATATAACCTTTGAATTTACACTGAGCTTTTATAAACATCTATATGATCAGCTAATTTGTCACTTTGGAAAGAAATGTAGAGAAGATTTTATTCTCCACAAAAATGTTGTTAGGTCTTTAAGGGTTAACACACAATGACCAATATAAGTTTAGAAAAAACATTTCTTTTAAGTTTATAGAAATCAGTTCATATATTTAAGAATGGAGCATCGGTCACTTTCTGAAATGTAGTTGACATTTATTGTGCTCTAATTCACATTAAAGTGATGAATTTATTTAAGAAATACCAATTATGCATAAATAATAAGTTATGCATGTGTAAATCTGAATAAATCTAGAGTATATTGAGTGTTTCTAAACAGTAGTCAGGAGCAGATGGTTGCACCACAGGATATTTTGACACTTGGAAAACAGAAAAAATACAAATAAGTAAAGGTGTTGGAAAAATTTTGCTGAAATGACACTGACATAATGATAAGGTCTCTTGTCACTGACCCTTATAGTGATTAATGTCTTAAAAACAGACAAACTGACACACACACACACACTGATTTACTCTAACTTTATTGGATGAAATATAGACAAGTTTCTGTATTCTTACTATTAACAGCTTGGAAAATATAAAAGACCATTAAGACCATGCTACATGAATATTAAGCTAAATGAAGGCAGGTTATTTGTTAATATTACAACAATATTATTTTAAGTACATAGGTATACAATCTGTACAAATGTTAACAGGTTCACAGTTAAGTGTGTTACAAAATAACAGGGAGGACTGAATTTACTGACTGCTTTACATTATGCAACAATAGCAAGTCTTTTGTCTATGTTGTTTAATAATTTATTTTACATAAAGCAAGTATGGCTGACACACCCTCACTGTGAAGTAAAGGGGGGTGATAACCTGATCAGGGGGTCCGTACTTCCTGATCTGTGTCGTTTGGTCGTAAAGCTTAACAAATTGCGTGCTTTTAGAGCTGCGACAATCAGCCAATGATCGAACGTCTCTGGATTAAAGCAGCGCTCAGCAGATTCTTGTAACGTCCAAATGGTTCGCACAGTGCAAAATCTGGTAGGAAGTGAACGAATACATGATCACATGTTTGCTTTGGTGGTAAAAATTAAGACGCTGGGAATGTTTCAAAACCCCTCAAAACTCCAAAAAAAAACATCTCCCAGTTTTCCAATCAACATCCCATAATAAGCCCCTGACCTTATGACTTGAGGTTTGACATGTGAATAAAAGTGTCTGCGAGGAGATAGTTTTAGGGATTTAATTGGATGCAACTGATGTCTTATCCTGTGAGCAATGGAAAAACCGTGACTCCCTGATTTACCTTAATTCGATTTGCCTTTTAAAGTAAGAAGTAAAACGAGCTCTTGATTTTATTTCTGGTACCATGCAGTGTCTGTGCCTTTTGAAAATAAACAACCAGTGAGTCTACGTCCTCCCTGGTGCCAATGTAATGAACCTGAGCTATCATGCAGGATGAAGAACATAGTGCAGGCTCCAGCGTCACACCAAAACGAACACAGGATCCTCCGTTAAAACACATGGGTGAAGTCAAAATAACATACACATACTATTTTTTGTAGGCGACAGAGGGTGTGTCGACACACAGATACAGGAAGAAATGTTAAACCTCGATAAAACTGACACACCAATGCAACAATGTCAAAATGAAACAATAAAAACAGGATAATAAACACTGTGCATATGATACACAGTGATACAAAGCTACCCGAATGATGCTGACCGTGTCAAAAAAAATGGCATTTGTTAACCAAATAGAGTGTTATAATAGTACTTTATTGTATCTTTACAAGAATCAATGTGTAACAATGTTTTTTCACAGTAAATCAGGCAGTGATTGGTGTTCTTATCTACATGAAGCTTAGAATATTCTGGTGGGATGCAGCGCACTGTGACAAGACAATGTGTCAAAAACCCACACACGCGGTGCTTTTTGCGTTACGTATCCTCACACACTCTGCCCTCCCGTTTTGACTTCTGCAGTCTGCGTCGTCGCATCCCGACAGTGGGATCAAACCTGTACCGTGGTTCGCGTATATTCGCAACAGAACTTGACATAACCTCTGAAAATGACAAATTAAAAACTGCGATACATGCGGCGCTTTTAAGCAGCAGCTTCACATTTGTTAAAGTCCAGGAATTTTCTCTGTTGAATTTTATCAACTGCTGCCACGTTGCTTAAAAGAGTACCTCATGTATCACAGATTGCGTGAGAATTTTTCTTAAAAAGGCAACAATGTTCATACAATGACAAAAAAAGGGCAAAAAATTGAAAAAATAAAGGTTGAATGGAAGAATACTCAAGATATAAATACAATATACAAGATAATAATCCTCTATTCTCTTCACCTTCTGACATCAGCTCACTCTTGTTGCTATACACATACAAACACACACACACACACACACACACACACACACACACACACACATACACACATACACACTCAATCGGGTTGCCTTATGCAGCAAGGGCAATGGAAAGTCACTGAGACACTGAACATACAGTACGTCACACTGATTTTTAGGCCAGATGAGATGTTTCTGAGGCACAGGACGTGGATGAGTGTGTGAGGGTGAGTGAGTGGATGAGTGAGTGAGGACGTGTGTGGTGGGACGTCACTTTTGCTGTGAAAACGGCTGCAAGGTGGGGTTTACAGGTGGAAGGGGAGATGGAGGGAATGGCGGAGCTGTTTTTGCTCAGTCGCTCAGTCTCTGTGGGCGGGTCTCGTCCTGTTATTGCAGAGCCGCAGCCTCCTCTCTCTCTCTCTCTCTCTCTCTCTCTCTCTCCCTCGTCACTCACTTCCTGGTCCAGACAGTGTGTCGCCCAGGCAGAAGTCATTCATCTTCAGCTGGAGGAGAGAAACACAAGGACGAATATTAGCAACAAAATCCGAAAAAAAGAAACCATTTCAGTGCTCGCATTATACCATTCGACTGGTTTGTCCTTTGTGTGTGTTACATTGTTATTGACATGAACAACTTCAAGGATCTAACATTAGTTTTAGTCGAGGTTTTGGTTTAAAAATATATTTTAATGCATTTTTGTTTCTGGGTTTGGACTTTGTCTTTAATTGATTACTTCCATTTACCAAAATATTTACATAAGATTACATGGAGATTCTATATACAGAACCATGTCTGTTGGCCTTTAATCCTTTGTGTAAATACTACTTGTTTACATGTAGATTTTAGTAGATGTTTCTGTTCTGTTTTCTTCTATTTATTTAAATATTCCTTATGCTACATTATCTACTGCACATTTTTTACATTTCCTCTTGTACTTCTTTTAATCATTACATCTTTTGCTTTATTTGCCTCTTTTTATGCTGGTGTGACCTATTGTGTAAGGTAAGTTTACAAATTTAATAATGATATTAAATTATTGTGTCCATGTTAATTCACTCAAATGCAAATGCTGTATATATTAAACACATTTGTCTCTGTCATGGTTTGTCAACACTGTGCTTAATGTACGAAAGCATGGGCTGTAACTCACTAAGCTTCCTTTCAGATCTGTCCTTTGCTGCAGAGCTGCAGGACTGCTTAATAAATATTGAAGTGAATGGTTACGTCACATAACACCACACAATGACTCTGAAGCTCTGCGCATAAAAAGTGCCTGTTTATATAAAGTTGCCTGTATATAACAAAGATATAATTCAGTCAAAACAACCGAAAAACCCAAACTTAAGCTCTTTGAGGCTTTGTAATTTAATCTAACAAATGTGTACTCCGACATGGTTTCTTGACTCCATACTGAGCCTGTGATAGAAGGAAAACAGGAGGAGGGAGTGGAGGAATCATAATCAGTCTTTCAGCACAAGTTCATCTGCCCCTCACACACACCGCTTCCCTTTAAGACCCCGGTCTACAAAGACGGGGTCAACGGCGGCATTCCTGCTTTGATATCAAAGGTCCCCTGGTTACTCATAGTCTGAACAAAAGCTTTTTCATCTGGTCAGTGGGCAAATCCCCTCCCCTACTCCCTAATAAAAGTAGGGCCCATTGATGTTTAAAAAAAACACTATGAGAAGATTGTTTGATATGCCAACAAAGGAATTTTGAAAATAACCGCCTTTCTTTATTCCTCACAACGCTAAAATGCTGAACAACTACTTTTAGCCAACCTTGTGAAGACGTTAACATCTATGACCGGCGTCTGGTTCGACTTACCTGCTCATGATGCCGCTGTGATCTCTGTGGAAACAGGTTCGATTTCCTTCACGGCCTCCTCAATCACCTCGATCACCTGAGCCATCACCTCCGCGCACTTTCCCGATGATGTTTTCTCCGTCTCCGTCTGGCTGGCTGCTGCTTCTCCGTCTTCCTCTGCAGAAGCTGAAGGTTCTTCTGTCACCGTAGAAAGACGCTCCGACACTTGCTCTTGGCTGGCGGGGCTCTGAGCGTTTGAGTCTTCAGCTGGTGGATTTGAGTCCACGGGGCCGTTGCTATCGAATTCTACCGCAGCTTCTTCTTCCACTGAAGGATCCTCGACCACCTGCGCTGTATGCAGGACTACTTGGACTGGCATGTGGAACACCATGTCTTTCTTCTCCTCTGCAGGTGCCTCTGAAATTTCTTCTTCTGCTTCAGGTTTTACTTCCTCAACAGACTCACTGACATCTTGTTCTGGTTTCACCTCTTTTTGACTCTCTTCTTTTATCTCTTCCACTTCTTCCACCACAGCACTTTCGTCACTTACTTTTACCTCCTCAGCTTGCTTCAACTCTTCCTCTGCTTTCTCCTCCTCCTTCTTTTCCTCCTCTACGGGGGCATCAATAGTCTCTGTGACCTCAATAGGAATCGCATCTGTGACCTCCATGGCGACATGAAGCGACTTTGGTGATGGTTTCTCACAGATGAGCGTAATGGGAGTCTCAGTGACAACAGGGATTTCTGCGTCAACCTCAATCTCTTTTTCTGTCGTTGCTACTGCCTGGGCTGGAGTTGAGATGTCATCCGACAGGGTGGAGGGCTTTTCAGGTTCGGTTATGTCTTCTGAAACTTTTTCCACCGCATCCTGAATGACATTCTGAGCGATGGTCATGCTCTGAGCCTCAATGTTGTCAGGCTGCACCACTTCATCCTTGATATCCTCACTGATCTCCACCGCCGTGCAGACCTCAACATCCTTCTCCTTAACCACCTCATCTGTAACTGCTACAGACACTGATTCACTTTCAATGGCCGCTGTGTTTGAGGCTTCCGCTTGCTGAGACTCCACATTGAGTGGGGCGACAAGGACTACTGTTTCTGTGATAACAGGAATCCCTTCAGTTGGTACATCTACGGGAATCTCTGGCTCAGTCTCCTCCGTGATGGTCTCTGCGTTCTCACATGTAGCAGAAGTTATCTCTTTAGTCACAGCCTGGACAATCTCTGTTACTGGGGTGTTCTCTTCAGTTGCAACAAGCTGCTCCACGTCCATTTGCACTTCCTTAGTTTCTACAGTTGGCTCAGTGATTTGGATGCTCTGGGTGCACACAGGTACTTCACATGTTGGCGCGAGAGGATTAACTATGACAGCTTTAGGTGAGTTCTCAATAGTGGTGGGTGGCTGGGTGACTTCAGATCCCTGCAGGACAGTGCTGATGATTCCAACCTTCTCAATCTCAGGCTCACGGGTCTCACTGGCTGTTTGAATGTCTGCCACTGAGTTAGGTGTTTTTTCGACAGCAGGCTCAAGCTCAGTAGTGTCTATTTGGTGCACTTGGGCCTCAAGCACAGCATCTTCAGTAACAACAGCTTCCTCTGTTTTTTCTTCCAGGGTTTCCACTGACACCTCTGTGCTTAAAGCATCATGTATCACAGTCATAGTTTCGGCAATGAGCTTTCCAGGTTTCTCCAGGGCGACTTTGGCAATCTCCTTGGTCCCCAGGCCAGTGCAAATAGCCATGGCCTCATCGCGGGCATGCATCTCCAGGACAGAGCTTGTCTTGGATTCAGCAGTCTCAGTTGGTGGTTCATACTCTGTCGTTGCAGCAGCTTGTTCTGTTTGCAATGTTTCAACAGCAACCGATGTCTTGGCAGGGAGTTCACTGATTTGGGCCTTCACACCTTCGAGAACTTCTGTGGCACTCTCTGACTCTGGTCCTTTAGGAACAGGGGTGGTCTCTGTGGATGGAGTTACAGCAACAGGCTTCACTTCTGCTGTAGACAGTCTCCTGCCTGTCCTGCCCAGAGACTTAGGGGGCACAGCCTGGTCATCATCATCTGCAATGTCAGTGTCAACAGACTTTGGTGTGGCAGCATTTTCTGCTTCCTCTGGAATGTCACTCAGCTGATCATGTTGATCACTGACATCTTCGACATTGGCTGAGATCCATGAAGGGGACCTATCTTCAGCAGTTACTTTAATCTGGACTGCAGCTGGTTCTGCTGCTTCTTCTGCAGGTTTCTCTGTTTCAGGCTCAGCTGGCTTATCAAACTCTGAGAGGGGAACCACAGCTGGGGTATCAGAGTCCTCCTCACCTGAGCCGTGTTCAGCTGATGATTGTTTCTCAGCCTTCTTCTTCTTGCGTCCAGGGAAGAACTTTCTCAGAGAAAAGGACATCTCCTCTTTTGGGGCTTCACTGTCTGACTGGACTTGCTCTGCACTTTCCTCTGCCTTTTCCTCACTTTTGGCCTTAGTCTTTGGCATAACCATGCGTTTCAGTGTGTCCCAGGCAGATGGAGGGCTGCTTAAAGGTTCAGGAGAGGAAACAACTTCACCTTCAGTTTCACTAGTTTGGGAAGCAACAATGGCAGCCTCAGTTTTGCCCTCCTGTTCACCCTCAGCAGCTGCAGCTGGTACATCTTCCTCAATCTTGGTCTCGTCATCATCATCAGAATCTGAGGTTTTGCGGGTCCTCTTTTTGGGTCCACCCATACACATTAGAGCCTCCCAGGAGACAGAGGTGTCCATTTTCTTTTTGGGCTCCTCAGTGCTGCTGACTAGTTTCTCAGTGGTTTCGGTCTTTGGCTCTTCCTCTGTGGGCTTCTCTTCCTTAGTTTCTTCCTCCACACTCTTATCTGTCAGTGCAGCACTCTCAGAGGACGACAGCGTGGCTGACTTGGCTGGTTTCTCACCTGTGGCTTCATCCTCGCTCTCAGAGGACCTTTTGACACGCTTCTTGGGTGTTACCAGTTTCTTGAAGGAGGACCAGGCGATGATGCCCTCTTTTTTCTTCTCCCCATCAGAAGTCACTTCACCTTCAGTTTCCTGGCTTGATTCATTTTGGGTGACCTCTACAGCAATAACATGCTCTCCGGACTCCTCTGGAGAAGATGGCCCACTTTCAGCTTTGGGAGCCTCTGCTGAATCAGTGGAGGACTGAAGCTGCTCAGCCACCTGGTCCCCAGACTCTGCAGCCTTGGTTTCAACATCTTTCTTGGTCTTTTGTTTTTTAGTCGACAGCTTCTTCAAGCCTGCTCCGGTGAAAAGCTTTTTAAGGGGGCTTCCTTGGGGTTTTGCCTTCTCCTGCGATGAAAGCACCTCAGCCTCAGAGGACACCTCCAGTGGAGCTTTGTCCTTTTCCTCTTCTGGTTTGGCCTCATCAGTAGTGTCTGCTGTTGAAGCAGGGGTTTCA
Organism: Apogon talboti; assembly: GCA_037367365.1. Lineage (NCBI taxonomy): Eukaryota > Metazoa > Chordata > Actinopteri > Kurtiformes > Apogonidae > Apogon > Apogon talboti. The sequence goes on along the minus strand of JAPQRQ010000017.1, from coordinate 25,213,008 downwards.
GCAGTTACTTCAGGCTCAGATTTTGCTTCCTCTGCAGCAGCTGGCTCCTTCTTCTCCTCAGGTACAGCTGCTGCTTCCTCCTTTGGCTTTTCTTCCTCAGTGACAGAAGGTGCTTCATCCTTAGGCTCTGACTTGTCCTCTGACTTGTCCTCTTCAGGGGCCTCTGATGCCTTCTCCTTGGCCTCTTCCTGCACCTCAGCCTTCTCCTCCTTCTCCTCAACAGCAGCCTCCTCTGTCTTAGCTGCCTCCTCCTTCTCCTCCTCCTCCTCTTTTGTCTTCTTGATGCTGGCTTTCTTTCTCAGATTAGAAAAGAGTCCACCAGTGAAGAGCTTCCTGAAGGTTGAGATTGGCTCCTGAGATGGTGCACTGGTCTCACCTTCTTTCTCAGCTTTTTCCTCTTTAGCTGCTTCCTCGGTAGCTTCACCTTCAGCACCTTCAGCAGGGACTTCAGTGTTTTCAACCTTGTCTTCTTCTTTAGTCACCTCAGCCTCAGCGGTGGGTGTCTCTGTATCAGCCTCCTTTTCTTCAGCTGTGCTCTTCTCCTCAACAGTGGCAGCTTCCTCTTCCTTTGCAGGTTCCTCAGCAACCTCTTCTCCATCTTTATCTTTGACTGTCAGTAACTTGACAGGGTCTTTCTCCTCACTTTTGTCCTTCTTCAGTGTGAACTTAAAGCCCACAAAGCGGAAGATCTTCTTGAAGCCCACTTCACTGGGGTCAGCAGATTTCTCCTCCACTGCCTTCTCTTCAACAGCAGAGATATCATTGGCATCAGCAGACTCTTTCTCCACTTTCTCTCCATTCACTTGAGGGGCCACTTCATCCTGAATGGCATCCATGGTTTCAGGAGACTCTTCTTTCTGAGCCACAGACACACCATCTGGTTGACCAACTGAAATGACAAGACAGAAAAATTGTCACTTTTAATGCCATTTTACTTTCTTTTTAAAACTCCTGCTGTGCTTCAGAAAGAACAATTACACCCATGATGCTCATAAAAAAGGAATTAACATTCAGCCAGATAATGATGACAACACCAGCTCTTGCAACACAAATCAGACAAACTCACCACAAACAAATGCTTTGACATTATTACCATCTGTACTTAATCACTGGACTTGTAGAAAAAACATTTGATGAGATCCTGACCCCCTGAGCTGACTTGATCATGCAAATCACTGCTTAATTGCAATCAGGTTCTAATTTGGTCCAGTCCAAAACATAACAAAGCAAAAACAAGTCTAGGCATCGACACAAATAAAATAGCAACCCCAGAGGAACGTCATAGAAAATATTGCACAATGAGAATCATGCTTTTTCCAATTATTGGATTAAAATCCCTCAACACAACGCAAGTTCAAAGACACACAACACATCAGTGTAAGGACACACTCTGCAAAGCTCTGCAGCCTTTTGATTGGCTAAGTCGAGTCGCCTATTGTGAGTATTTGCCTGGTAGTTTTACAGTTTAAGACAAATGACGTATTAGCACAACACATACAATGGCTGCCATGTCTATCTGTGCCTCTGATGGAGGAAGGCGTGGGGGGAGTGAACGTTTTCTTCTTCTTTTCCCTTTGCTTTTCTCTTCAAATCTCACAGCAGTCTGGAAAACCTCACATCTGATACCCCTGGACTCTCAAAACAAACTCCCAGCACTTTTAATGTCTGGCTATCAGCTTACCTGATTACACACACTGAAAAAGACAAAGACACACAGGCACTTCTTAAGCCTCACACACTGTGGGAACTAAACTCTTCACTTTGCCTGCACCTCCACACCTACAAACCACTAACAATACAACAGCACTTTAAATCTTATTCCTAATGAAAATTTGTAATAGAAGGTTAAAAGTGGTTCCAGTAGATCATCCAGTTTTGTTTTCAGGTTGTTTTCAGTCAGTATCTATAAAAGACAACTGTGTACTTGTCCCACACAAAAATGTAAAACAGTGTGCCCAGAGTCTATCCACATACTTTTACTTAATTATAGACGAAAAGTTTCACTCAGAAGCACCACATTCCTACATGTTCAAACCTTTAAAATAGAAAATTATTGTTAACCGATGAAACAATTACAATCAGACCTGTAGCAAACATTGCAGCATTTTACAATTAATTTGTATGATTATATAAATTCACTTCATATCATCTACTTTTTTGAAAGGGGCACGCCCACATCTTATAGATTTAACCCAAGAGGAATGTGAGCTATGCTGTTCACTCCACGTCTGGGAAAATTATTTTGGGATGTGCTAAACATAATCTGCATTTAAATACCAGGGGAATTTGGGAATGTTTATTTGTTTTTTACTCAAACTGTGTCTCACGGTGACTGTGTGAGATTCAAGCTAAACAATACAGGCCTCTACCCCTCCTTAAAATAAGTCCCAATCCCCTTGACCCAAATTCCACCACAGCAGGATGGATGGGGACCCACCCCCCTTCCCAAGGCACACACTCATGCAAACACAATGGGCTGCTAACCCTCTCTGGCCTCAGAAAATAAAAGAAGGGGGGTGGTCGACTTTTCTATTATCAAGAAACACTGCAGTTTAGAGGAAGTTTGTAATTTGGAGTTTGCAGAATTAGAAAAACTAAATAAAGATAGTGTAAAGTGAATTAAAAGTACAAAAGTGGAGAGTGGAGTCCCTCCCACACAGGTGGTACATTCAGGTTTCTCCACCAATGCATACAATTAAGCCAGTTTGTCGAAACTTAGTTAAGATCTCAGAGAAAACATGTGCGAGGGAGGGGTCAGACTGTTGGTAATCCAGACGAGGCCATGTGTATGTACATGGATAATAAAACAGGAACCATGTTGATTTAACAGACTACTGGCATCTCTCCTGTCTTTTTGATCTTTGTTTTCCGGCCTTACTTTTTTTTTTTACAGGCACACAACTGTTAACATCCCGAGACTGATTCAGTTCGGGGGTGGAGGGAGTAAAAGGGAGGGCGGGTGTTTTGAATAACGACTGAGGCTACAGGGGGTGAGGAGGGGACAGTTAGGAGATGAAGAGACGGGGGGGAGGAGCAGGGTTTCCCCTGAGGCTGGAGCCCTAACTCATTTAGGTAGAGTGTTACATATCAAACATGAAGACACACACACATTCAGAGGTGAAATGCCTCTCTCTGCTGGAGGCGGGCTTTGTTTATGCATGCGTACGAGAACATGTGGTAAGGCAATGCCCTCATATTAAATATCATCACCGCAGCCAAAAAACAATTGTTGTATGTCTACTCCTGTCTCTGCTGAGATCAGATAGTGTTACTGTTGTGCTTCTTTCAGCATTACTATGAGCATATGTGTTGAGGGAGGTGGGGCGTGTCTGTAAGTTGAAGACAGTTGACAAAATTCAACAAATATATGCAAATCCTTGTTATAATTGCTATAGTCTGGGGCAGAAGACAAAAGAAGTCACCCAAAAAGACGCTAACACCCCCCCCCACCCACACACACACACCCCCACTCATTGCATCCACAAACAAACACCATCCACCCTCAGTAACAACAGCCACTTCTAATGCCCTCTCTCTGTAATAAAGGTGTGGTCAGAGCGTCTCAGCGGCTCCAGGGGGCTCCTACACATCAACAGTCACACCCTGAATGCATCAACTGTTGCCTCATTTGCCCCTCTCTTGTCTCATTACCCGTCTTTCCCACTGTAAACTGACTGTAAACTATTTAATCTCATGCCAAAACGACAAAAAATATTCATCTGCCAGTATCAATGCCTTGGCATTCCACTCATGTGAGGAAACCCAAACCTGAGGTCACACATGAAGCAAAACATTCCAGACCTACTTTGTTCGAACCATCACTCCCACTTATAAAGCCTGAAGAAGAATCGGTCTTGGCATGTAATTAATTCCATATGCCCCCTTTCCCCTCCCTCCCCATTATCTGGAGCTAAACTGAATAACCCACTGGGAATTAGAATCCCACTCTAATCTAATGAAATACTTCACATGACAGGATGCTGGGAGCTGGCTCAGATGGTGACACGAGCTAAAAGGAGGCTTTGAAGATGTTTCTGGGAATACAGCTATATATTTCTACACAGCAGCTGTCACTGTGTGAAATTCTTTCCCCCTTGAGAAGTTTGGTGGCACCGTTGGATGTATGGGATGTTTATGGTGCTCAGTCTTTGGCTGAGTCAGTGTGAGGGGTGTCTGTAAGGGCTGATTGTAAAGTAGGAAGAAAAAGAGGATGCTACGGAGGAAAAAAAACAAAGCCTGCTCTCATATAACTCTGAAAAGTCACTTGTAATGTGTACTACTGATAAATGAACAGAGGGAATAATAGACATTAGGGTGAAATGCTGAAACTGGCGCAGAGAAGAAAAGGGATCTTGTCACAGTTCAGGCACAATAAATGAAAAAAAAAAAAACTACAGCAGTTTACGATGATATTCTCTATTATCAGTGACCAAAGCAAAGCCATCTGTGAGTAAAATCACTCATCCGTGCCAGGACGACTACAGACCACACTGTTGAGTAACCACACCCTCAGGACAACAATGCTTTCAGCCAAACTCACTCATGTAAGGAGAAACCACCGCTTAGCTTTTCAGGAAAAACAACATAACTGATGGAAAAGGATCACTAAATACAACCACATATAACACAATACACAGGGACGGTGAACTGAATAGAAATGTGCTCACCTGTTAAAGTAATTGTTCCAAGCATTTGTAAAAGTCCAAAAAACTTTCTCCAAAAATTTACAAAAAATATATAAAAAAATTAGAAAAAAATTAGGTGATGAAAATCTTTGCGTAAAAGACTAGTTGTTGCTTCTTTGTGCTGTTTGCCTTGGCTTCACTACGCTCACAGTTAAGTCTACAAACTCTGCTCCTTTCAGATGCTTCAGTCTTTAAACTCTTGTCTGAGGCAGAAGCGGTGTCTTTTTCCCTCTCTCCGGTGCTGCTTCTCAGTCGGTATGTGCAGAAAAGAAGGCTCCACACACATTTCAACAGACTGACACACATGTCATGTTAGGACCACCCCTGCCTCCCTCTTCCTCCCACCTCCCTCTCCTTTCTTCAGCTGTTCTGAATGAGCCCCTTGCTGGCGCG
>JAPQRQ010000017.1:25187596-25204170 GCA_037367365.1 Apogon talboti | reverse complement strand
CATTTTGGCTCCATAGTGAAGATAGAAACTCTGTCATCTGCTGCAGAATTGATTCATCAATAAAATCCATGTAGTTTGACAAATGCAATGATTGTAGACACTTGTTTTTATCTTCATTTAATGATATATTTTGTTGAAAAATTCACTTTCATGTGTTCTGGTATGAAAACCTGTCAATTAACTCTGAGCTTTAATGAACATGTATATGCTCAGTAAATTAAATAGAGGAAAATACCTGCTTTTTACTGAAAAATATGGAGGATAACTAACAAAGTATATAGATATAAGGACAAATTAATTTAGAAGTCCCACAAAAATAGCTCTAAGTCTTCAAGGGTTAAAAGGGATAAAGTTCCAAATTATGCAAACAATACATTGTTTTTAGAAAATGACAAGAAAACTCACCCCAGGCAGAAACCATCCGTAAGCCTTTATCTAAGGAAAACCCTCATGTCTGCCCCTGTAATAAAATTTACCTTCAGACAGAATTCAGGGTGAAAGAAGGTGGCAAAGATAAAGCGGAGCCCAGGGACACGCCCCTCCATATCAACTCCAAAATGTGGATTTGCATCAGGATAGAGAAAACCCTAAAACTGCAGATTTCACTTGAAGGTGTGGCATTTGCATCCCTATAAATAAAATTCCATGACAGTGGAAAAACTTTCGGTTATTTGACCTAATTTCCTGACTTTCCCAGGGATGTGAAATTAGATTTTTGGCGAAGTAAAAATACAGAGGAAAACAGGAAGTTGGAAGGTCACATTTGGATTTTACTGTTAATTCTTGCTTGCTCTTTTATTGGATTATAATCTGATTTTATTAAAACAGTTCAGCTCCAACATTAATGAATGGGAATAGTTTTAAACTCGGGTTAGGGCAGGAAAACCCAAGGCCAAGTCTGGAGGGAGCTTCGACACACCACATATCTCAATAAATCAGAAAACGTGCCTGCATTCAGGAATGTCTGAGGAGGGGTCCTGAATAGTGGACTGGGCGGGGGTCTGGGGTGCAGGGCGTTTTTTTTTTCTTTTTTTGTAGCCTGTAAAGGAGTGCATGACATCATCAGACAGCAGTGAAGAAGCCGCCTCCTACTCAAAGAATTCCAAGAACTGAATAGGACGATGTTTAAATAATTGGAGGAAAAGGAAACCAGATCCATGAGAGTGTGTGAAACTGAGCGAGATCTGAGCGTTTCCATTCAATACCTCTCCTACTTCCTTTTATTTTGTATTCTTTTACCCCGTCCTCTTACACTGTTTCATCTACCGCACCCCTGTCGTCTTTAATCCGTCTCCCTCTGAATCCTCCATCCTCTTCAAACCCCCTCCCCTGCTTCTGTTTGCGTGTGGGCCAAAGGGAAGGATAAGAATGTCGGACAGGAAATACAGTCACTTCTTGACATCATTGTTTCCTCTTCCTCTAAACAATTTCCTAGAGTTACACTTCGTTCTGTTCTCCTCAAAGTTTGTCCGGAAATCCTTCCACTTTTTCTCGTTTGTATGATGCATGATAAAAAAGGAGATGTGACGTCTCTAATCTGAGTATTTCGTCACCATGTATTGTAAATCACTGCAGTGAACAATGGAGGATAATCTCCAAAAAACTTGACATGAGGGGTGTCAAACATACGGCCCATGGGCCAAAACCAGGCCACAAAAGGGTCCAAGGGATGAATTATTGAAGATATTAACCATCAATCATTTGAATTCAGGGGCCACAGACAAATTGGACCAGTAAATTATAGCAAAAAAAACTATAAATAATGACAACTCCAAATTTTTTTCTTTGTTTCAATGGGAAAAAGTTAAATTACATGATGAAAATGTTTACTTTTACAAAATATCCTCTCACAAAAAATGTGAATAACCTGAACAACCTGAAACTTAGAAAGGAAAGTAAATGGGATTTTAACAAAACATCCACTGTGATCTATAAGTTGTAATGCACATGTGTAAATGACAAGCTAAGGCATAGTATTGGTAAAATGGCACTTTCACTTTTAGCAATAAAACAAGAAAAAAAATGTAGTTATTATTTATAGGTTATTATACTATTCTGCTATTGATATCAAATTGGGTTGTATGCGGCCCCTGAACTAAAATGAGTTTGACACCCCTGTTCTACATTATCTTCCATGCAATTTCCATCAATTAAAACATATGTGTTTGTGTAATTGTTGTTCAACCTCAACATGCACCACAAAAATGAAAAGGGTCCTTTTAGCCTGACTCGCCATCTGTTATACTTGTCTTCACTGTACTCTGCATTCCTGAAATATTTGCCCCAGCAATTTGGCATTCCAGTTGTTGTTATGCATCATGTTGTCTTCCAGTACAGACCTGACTGTAAAAATGGGAAGAAGACATCTAAGAAAACCTGCTAAGGCTCAGGGAGACGATGGAAAGTAAACGCATTTGTATAATAATGAGGCTTTTCTGTGTGTAATCTTTGATGCTAGTATAACCCATAGAAATGCGAGTTTCGGCTGATTATGTGCTTTCAAATGCAGTCTACGTGAAAGAGAAAATGAGGCTAAAAACAAAACTGATGATGATAAAAGTGCCAAACCCAACTCATCTTGCCTCTGAGCCAAAAAAGTGGGTTCCACTCCCTACCCAGCTGCGTTTCATGAGAACTTGCCTAAAGAAATCCTCACAATTGCTGTTATCCTTCATGCTCTTCCTGGCGGCTTATCTATTTTCCTTACCTCAGTCTTTTCCGCAGCTCTGCTTTGCATTAGAATTTGGCAGAAATCCACCGACATGTACTTGATCTCTAATCAAAAAACTGTTCATCTTAACAAGCCATTTCATCTCAACTGAGTGTTTCAATCTAATTTTTCTGGAAGTGAGATAATACTGATTATTTACACAACAATTTTACTTGTTTTGAGACTTTTGTAGAAACAAATGTCAGTAACTAAATATCACTGAAGTTTCAAATAACCAGCGCAGAGAAGATTACACTTAATTCTTCCACAGGAGACAAGTGAAAAACCTCACCTCGCTGACAGATTCTTGGCGTTTGTTTAAAAAAAAAAAAAAAAAGATATTATCATTAATTGCTGGGTAAAGGCAGAGTTTTATGCTATTGGATACTCGCTGCATTATAACAGGGGTCGTAATGTTATTAAGGACGAAGAGGAGGAGGGGGTCACTCACATTCCTGGTCCATTCTCTCAATCCTTGCGCCTGGGGGAGGTTAGGGGCCGAGGAGGAAGATTAGGTTCCCTGATGCCGGGAAAGATGAGAGAGAAAAGCCTGCAGAGAGGAGTGGGTCCTGGGGGGGCCAGAGAGCCCTGGTCGCAATAGATTGACCCCTATTACTGTCATTTTAGTCCTGATCACAACCATCAGTTTTTGTTAAGTTGTTGTGAACAATTTGACATCCATTATCTAAAGCAGGGGTCGCAAATATTCGGCCCGTGGGCCAAAACTGTTCCGCCAAAGGGTCCAGTCCGGCCGATGGGATGCATTTGTGAAATACAAAAACTCCACTGAAGATATGAACAGTCAAGGGTGTCAACATTATTTTAATTCAGGGGCCACATACAGACCAAATGGATCTCAAGTGGGTCAGACTGGTGAAATACTATCATAATGACATTTTTTTTCTTTGTTTTAGTGTAAAAACAGTAAAATTGCATAAAAATCTTTACATTTACAATCTATCCTTTCACAAAAAAGGGAATAACATGAACAACCATGAACAACCTAAATTATCTTCTGCAAAGTAAACAATATGCCTGTTACTAAATGTTTTATGCCTTTGTAGATCCACTGTGATCTCTATGTTGTAACGCACATGTGTAACTGATAAGATGAGGCATAATATTGTTAAATTGTGCTTATTTTTCTTAAGAGATTTCAGGTTTTTCATAGTTGTATAATGTTATTCACATTTTTTTAAAGGATAGTTTTACATTTTCAGAATCAGAACCCTTGTACGTAAACACATACAAGAAATTCTTTGCCAGTAGATGTTGTCTCTCTAGTAAATTATAAACACATGATAGAATAAAAATGTAAGAAAAGTAAAATAAGAGAAAAAAAGAAAGTATAAACATATAAACTCTACATACAGAAGGGCACAGTATCAACTAATACACAGTATAGTGCACTTTTTTGTGAAATTAGGCTTCATTATGTAATTTTACTTTTTTCATTCAAAAACAAAAAGAACATTTTGGAGCGGTCATTATGTATAGGTTATTATTTTACTGGTCCGGCCCACTTGAGATCGTATTGGGCTGTATATGGCCCCTGGATTAAAATGAGTTTGACACCCCTGCTCTAAAGTCCTGTGTTTTGATTTCAGTCCATTTTGGATGTGTCGTGTTTTGTGCACACCATTTGTTTCCTATCACGTCTGCAAATAAGCTGTCAAACTTTGGAACAAAAACACCATCTGGCTTTGTCTCTGGGTCATCGTGTCCCATAATATGTCAGTTCTCTGGGGCTGACCCACTTATCAACAATTTGATAAGTTACGGTCAGTGCTGGGAAGTAGATGAAACCGCATTATCTGATTAAACTACAATGTAAATATAATTACAATCTGCTACAATTACTGAGAAAAAATATCTAACCAAATTAAACTTACTAATAAAAATACATCAAAATATGTTCTGTATTGTAATTTGTTGGTTTGCATCTTTTGGCAGATTTCTGGACAATGTGGGTCAGTTACAAGGAACTGTCTGGACATTTGGATGGGCTCCTGGCAGGGAACTTTACTTTAGATTGGGTTTATTACTTTTACTTACTCTGCCTCTGGTCTTTCAATCAAATTAATGAAAACAGCAGCTGATTGTGCCAAGATCAGTGGCCTTGTGCTGGAAATGCAACAACATTGTCCCTCTGAAATCAGCTTGAACTATTTTTAATGTAAAGCTTGTTTACTAAGTTGCAGAACTTAAATGTTTTAATTACAGTCTTAACAGGGTAACTAGTCATCTGTAACCTAGTATATTTCCAAAGTAACCTTCTCAACACTGGTGACAGTTTGTAATTTTAACAAAACACAAATCATCTTTTGGTAATATGGGTATTATGAATCATTCAAAGTGATGATTGGAATTGGACCACATAAAACATGTGTGAAGCCAAAGGCAGCTCATGCATGGTCTGATTGTCACAAAGGTCCAGAGCTGGACAAGAAACAGGGATAACTCTGTTAACTCTTTGGCCGTCAATGCACCCAAGGGGGATTTGTGTTTGTGATGAGGATGATGTTTGCCCAAACTTATTAAGGGTTAACTGGAAAAACACCACACTTGTTGCTGTTACATGCTGTTACTAACAACACTGTGAGCTGAAAACTGTCTTTGAGGAGGTGATCTGTTTGGAGACTGAGGCAACCACTGGCAAATGACAAACAAATGGCTCCTTCATACTCACTTGCTCTGAAATGTATCCTTAAAGCACCTACTTCATAATGAACGACTGAATAAAACATGCTGAGGAGATGAATGTAGCTCAACTACTGACTGGACAATGATGGATCTTTAGAGACAGAGGAGCTTTCAAGCACTTCGGGTTAAAACTCTGCCTCCCTAACACTCTCCTCTGGGATCTCAGCTCCTCTCTGAGGGGAGGGAAATTATTCTGATGTCGTGCACCTCAGTAATGGATCAATGTGTGCACACTCCAGCCCAGAGCAGAAGAAAGAAAGCCCTCCTTCCAGCATTTTAAACACAGTAGAGAAAGATGCACAGGACATGTTAATAAGAAACCCTGAATGTAATGAGTACTGTCAGATGGAATGTAAAAGGAATATAGGCAAAACCCCAAAAGGAGCGAGCCAACGGCTGGTTTGTGTTACGATGACTGTACAGTGTGAGGGCTTATTGGCGCAGATCACACAGCTTAAGTGAAGGGAGAGGTCCCATCCACAGGCATGATGAACGATTTGGCAACCGGACAGCTCTGTCCCAGCGAGGCCAGCCTGCGTAAGTCCATCCTGGAATAAATCCACGGCCACACAAACACACACATGCACAGACTGCTGCATTCACCTCGTAAAAGTTTACACCTGCAAACTAAAGTCAATTAAAATGTAAACGTAGCACATGGAGTCTGGTGAATCATTTTTGACAATGACGCCTGTGAGACCAACAGCATCTGTAGAGTATCTGATCTGATCCGATGTCGGCTTCTCACAACACAATATCTTCATTACAATGGTCACTGCGTCACAATAGGCAGTTACGAAGTCATAAATCCTTCCATGTCGTGGCACATGACAGACTGCACCGACAAATCACGCCTGAGCTTATTTTAAAGCAGTGCTAGGGACAGACTTCCGGAAACAAGACTATAAACAAACAATGGCGTGTGAAGCGGTGTGATACTGGTTGTCTGGAGTTTGGAATGAAAGGAAAGAGGGAAAAAATGACAACGGATTTGGGATTTGGGTCGCACAAAGAGGACACTGTGGGCTGACAACCCTTCAAAGACAACTTGTAGTAGAAATAATGATCAGTTTCACAAGGCTGACAATTATGGAAAATGCTCAGTGCTCCTATTGGTCGATGCCACAGAAGAGAAGGTACCAGTCATAGACGACCAAACAATTATAACACACTAGACTTTACAACAGAGGAAACCCAGATGAGGTGACCAGGCCAGATAAATCAATCGATTGCTGCACTTGTTGTCCAAATATATAGTCAAATAATCAGGCGCATATCATATATTCTAAACCTGGCATTAGATTGCCTGTAACAGAATGAAATTTATCACAGAAAACCACTATTATATCCATTACTGTTTCAATAAATGTTGATATAACATTGCCACAGCCCTAAAGTCTTGTCTTTCAATGCTGTGCTCAATTACGTGATTTGACACTGATTTGTGGTATAAACTAAATAAACTTGCACAATTTAACCTGTAAATAATAGCCAGCATCTGTACAAATAAACACAACCTACACAGTCAGCATTCTCTCTCACTTTACTTAGGCTTCCTAGAAAACTTCATCCGTCCTCTCCTGCAGCCTGGAGCCCATCTGGGAGCAACACTTCAGCCAGTGAATTACATCAGCTATGATGTCACTTTTTGGGCTCCCACTGCACCCATGGCCCACACCCCTGACAGTAGCCAACCAAGCACACAGGCATGCAGGCTTGTATGTGCAGAAGGCACTGCATTGTTCCTGTAGTGGGTCTCACTTTCAATACGGTACAAAACCTCAACAGTTTCTGCAATAACATATCCTCTGCTGCATCCAAACTGAAGTGGAATAGGGACGATTAAACTTAATATTTAATCTTAAATTAATTGCAGCTTTGTAGTATTCTGTTTAAGGCTAATGTAATGAATGGCTGCATCATTCATGATCACAGTAACTCACTTCATCTCTATTTCCTCTTGGCTCTTTCACTGCCTGTCTTTTCTTTTTAGCAGAGCGACATTTTTGAATGCTCCCTAAAAAGTCTAGATCCATGTAATATTTAGTGAGTTTTTTTATACAATAACCTGACGTAGGCCTTTTCTCTAAGCTTCCTCAGTCCCTCCAGAACCAGAACAAGTCAAAAAAAGAGACCTGAATTATGTCCTACATTCATTTGTTATTTCAAGGCTTACATTATAATGCCTCAACCATGGACAAAAATAGGTCCATCTATTAATTTGGCTAAGAATACAGATATAGTCAGACAGAGCTTGAATGTCCCTGTTTACACAATGCTGCATTTCTCTATTACTTGGATGACCTTGCCAGGAACTTGCCTTGCACTTATCTTTGCAGGGCACAGTGACCTTAAGTGAACCTGTAGATTTAGAGTTTGCATTCACCTTGAGGTTAAAAACTGAAGATCACAGTGCAGTAATTTCACACCAATATGCTACTTTGATACTATTTTAACAAAGGCCGTCAGGGATTTAATTAAACTTTCCAGGATATATGATAGAGTTGAATATTTTTGCTGCAACATACATACCTATTGTATCAGCTTTCGTACAGTTTTTCAGCCAAACCCTGTAAAAATGTCCATAAAAGTCTAGACTCTTGTATTTTGGCTGTTTCCAGTCTGCAACTCAGGTATCACAAGTGGGCTCATAGTCAAGACATATATCCTCTTTTATATATAAACCAGTTGCAGTGTCTCGTCTTTTTCTTTCAACAAATCCACCCGTTGTTATGCCATCCTCCATGGTTTACCTGACTGGTACCTGACAGCGACTGCAGTGTTTATATGTGTGTGCGTACTTTTACTGTCATGTGGCTTTCAATCTGCAGCCTGTCTTTTGTTATTGTTTGCTGTTATCGGAGGGTTCTTCTCCTCTTCCTGTCTCCCATAAGGCATTGGTAGCTTTATCAGGATGCACAAGAGGTGGAGTAGCGTTAGGATGTGTACGCCTCCATATCATCTTTGTGTTTTGCACCTCCCTTCCCGTCACTTCCCGTGCTCTTTTCATCTGCAGCCTTGAAGGTATTTTGCAATAAATTTTCAGACCTGTATAATCCTGTGTAAAACTTTTATGTAAATCACTGTGGAGAGTTTGGCCTTGGACATGCTGCTTAACGTCATTGTGTGAAACAGTGAACATTTTGCACGTTTCCCACCCACCCACTATGAGACAGGAAGTGAACTTTTCCCTTACTATTGGCTTTGCTTATGGTGCATAGCCTTTGACCTTAGGTGATGTTATCACACAGCGTGAGTCACTCTTGATTTGAAGGACTGCATGAATTCAAATGACACTTTCTGCTGGAATGTGATTTTGTCAAGTTGTATTTTGTCTAAACGACACATCACAACTATATTTTTAATTTGCAATTTTTTAATGCAATGTCAACTACAGTTTCCAAGTACTTATAGTAAACCAAACTGTCATTTTGCTGCAGTTCAACGACTTCCAGTGAGAAGTCGTTAGCTATTCTTTCAAATGAGTTTACTGGGGGAAAAAAGCTTATATCCACTTTTTGTGAAGGCAAATGAAGTCTGTGTTCACATTTGCAAATTACAGAAATGTATTGCTCCCCCTTTTCTTGAGTCATAAATCTCTCCACATAGTAATAATTATCTTACAGTAAATGTCCACAAAAGCAACTATTTCAACCAAATTACTCCCCAGTAGTTCACATGCCACATCAACTCATCCACTCAGTATCTCTGCTCTGAAGAGGGTATAGAGTTACTCTATAAATGGACAGAATCGCTTCATTAAATAGCTTATTAAATAGGTTATTTGACAGAGTGGTATGTGACATATCTCTGTGTTTTAAGTAGTATAGGGTTACTCCTTCCCCTGGGCCATAACATATTATGAAGTGCGTAGGTTGCTTTGTGCAGGGCCCAGGTCATGGCCTGCTAAATATTTAGGGAGGGTATACACACCCCTGCAGCCCTCCCAGACTGAGGGAGACACGATAGAAATGACAAAGAAAATAAACAAACAGCTTTGGAGAGAGGAGGGCGCTGCCAGAGATGGATGGAGCAGGTTGAATGAAGGTGGGTTCAACTGGAAATAAACGTTCATGCTCGTGTGATACAGACAGAAATATTATAGCAGTATATTAAAAGAACAACATTCTGACGCATCTGTTTAGGCTAATTCTGTTCCTCTAATCCTGTGTACAAAGGTATAGAGCAGGGGTGTCAAACACATTTAGTTCAGGGGCCACACACAGCTGAATATGACACATGGGCCAGACCAGTAAAATAATACCATAATAGCCTATAAATAATGACTACTCCAAAATGTTCTCTTTGTTTTAGTGCAAAAAAGCAAAAATTAAACTATGACAATGTTTACCTTTATAAACTTTTCTCAAAATGTGAACCTGAAAAAAATAATTAAAGTGCAATTTTAACAACATTATGCCTCAACTTGTTATTTATATATCTGCATTACAGATCAGATCTATAAAAATGTAAAACATGTAGTATCAGGCATATTGTTAAAATTTTTAAATTTGGAGTTTGGAACTAAAATGAGTTCAACACCCCTGACTGTTAATATCTTCAGTGTAATTTTTGCACTTCACAAATTCTTCCCGGGGGCCACATTGGAAACTTTGGTGGGCAGGTTTTGGCCCACTGGCCATATGTTTGACACCCCTGGTACAGAATGAGTGCACTGGATATGAGTGTAATATTTCTGCAAAAGCTTAAAAGTAGAGAGTACTGTATATGCAAGGTGACATTTACACAGGTCTGACTCTGTGGGAGGGAGTGGCTCCAATTGGAAAAGTCCATGCCCCCCACCCCCATGTGTTGATAAAAGGATTACTTCAGGATCAAGTGGATCTAAAAAAAGCTATGAAACATCTGCGCACACACTGAAACAAACAGGCTGAAAAAACGACCCCACGCAAACCAGCTTACCTTCATCCACCACTGGAGAAACAGTAGAAAATCCCAGACACAAACACACACAAACACTGCTGCACCAACCACAGCGACAGCACCCCAACACACACTGCAAATAAACAGCATGCACAAGACAAACATATACACACACCTTCAGCCAGCGTGTTGTCCTCGGACTGTCCGTTCAGACTGGTCATGCTGGAGATTTGGCCATTTTTCTGCAGAGACTGAAAAACAGGCAGAAAGAAGACACACTTAAGAGTTTTATCAATACGGTTGATCTAGGAGTGCACACAGGGTCTCACAACAGGTCACTTCTCTACTTTAAAGGACTAGTTGGGGCATTTATGGAATATGTTTTATTTTTACTGCATTAGATAAGAAGGCTGACAGCAAATAATGAAAGAAAACAAACTGGCTAAAGGTAAGCAGAGCGAATCTGTGTGTCTTTTTAACATTTGTTACATCTCTGCATTTTAAAGTCAAAAAGGTTTCGCCGAAACTTTTTGTTGATTTCTGCAGTCCATTCAGCCATTTGACACAAAACTACATGTTTCTTTATTATCTTTACAATAAGCTGTAATATTATAAGCTCATAAAATAAAGTTTTAAATTGACGAAGATCACATCTGTAATTGGTGGCACAATTCTCTCTCCAATGCTAGCTGTGCACTTAAGCCAGGCTAGGTCTTTCCTACTATTTTCTAGCTAACTAGCCACTAGGATTATATATTTAATGTACAGACAAACAGGAGTAATCAGTCCTCTCATCTATATTAATTACAATTGTTGTATAATTTTTGACAGTGAGATTATTCCTTTAAAAGAAATACAGGTTACCACTAATGTTCAGCCACAGTGGTTTCCAAAGGTCAACTGGACTGGTTTTGTTCTAGTCTCTTGGATGAGAGATGAAACATTTTCAAGCACAAAACTAGTCCAGTTGAACTTGAAAACCTACAAAGGATGAACGATGACTTACACAGTTACTGTTAATGGGAACCTCAACCAAACAATCTGGTTTTACAATAAGTGACTCATCCTGTGGGACACTGTTACATCCTAAAATGGGATGTGTGCTGCTCCCATTTAAACTTCCATAAATAGATATTGTAGTTGTTGATAAGCTACACTATTATCTGTTGTATAGTTATCTGATTTGGTTCTGTTGTCGAGATGGTAATCAGGCAGAGTAGGATGTGCACGAACACTGAACACTATTAGAACACTGATGATACCATGTAGGATTAAAAAGTACAGTTTCACAGTCACGTTTGTTAACAGGTAGACAGTACACGGCCAGACTCACAGTGACTTATCAGTGGATCTCAGAGTTTTTTCTGGCAGGAACAAACTCTGACTGACAGCTGTACAATGGCAGGAGGACCAGAGCTTTGTCTGTCCCGGTCAGGAGAGACGCAACTAGAGCCTCCCCACAGAGCTGCTAATCTAACTAATGGACAACTCAGGCTCCATTCCCAGCAGCCCCAGCTCCTCCAGGAAAGCCCTGAAAGATGACACCGCAGAGGAGACACTCTGCTTGGGACAAACTGTAAGGATGCACTAAAAAATTACCAAAAAGAGAATGGAAGTGGGCTTCGAGGAGGGGAGGGAGGAGGGACAGTTATTAGGAGGAGAGCTTTGCTGGTCTAACAGTTTATGGAGGAGGACGTCACAGATGAGAGCAGAGGACAGGAGTCTGTTAAAGCAGGAACACAAACGACAAAGATAGGACAATGTCTGGGAAGTGTTACCTTTAAATACTAATTATGGGTTTTCTGTGGGTCATTAAAACTGTTACATCTAAATTTTATGCTTCAAAGTTTTGATATTTATGAAAAATTTGTATGGATCAACAAGAATACTAAATGAAACAGGGAAAAAATGAGAAAATAGAATAGAAGTAGTGCATTTTTTTCAGCTCATGTTCCCTTTTCTAATATGAAAATGTCGAGATTCAATGAGATCTGGCTGAAAAGCTGCAAATTTAGTGCTTGGTTAATGCTAGAGGTGCATGATAAGGCCAAAAAAATTCAATCAATTTACTTACTGAAACTGGAGAGATAAGTGAACAGGTAACATTTAGATTTTTACCTGAGCTAGAAAAGTAAAATAATTTAGGCTTTTTAAATAAAATTTTTTTTTTACAATTGCCAGAAAGGAAAACCTCCATTAAGCTAATTACCTAGATATATTACCCAGTCCCAGTTGAAGCCTGTTGAAAATAAAGAATTTGATGTAAGAAAACACCCTTCATTCATTCAGTCATCTTCTGAACCCACTTTGTCCTCACTAGATTCGGGGGGTGCTGGAGCCTATCCCAGCTACCTACGGGCGAAGGCGGGGTTCACCCTGGACGAGTCCCCAGTTCATCGCAGGGCCGATATATAGAGACGAACAACCAACCACTCTCACATTCACACCTATGGGCATTTTTTTTAGGTCAACCAATTAACCTATGTCTTTGGACGATGGGAGGAAGCTGGAGTACCCGGAAAGAATCCACGCAAACACAGGGAGAACATGCAAACTCCTCACAGAAAGGTCCCTGGTTGCATGAAAACACCTTTAAAAGTAAACCTACAAATGAATGTACTAGACGCCTCCCATCAGTCAATATTGTTGTGTCTTATCTTCATACCTTCTTCTCAGTATCAAGTTGAACTAGATCTTGAATTCATAATGCTCTTAAAACATCTTAAATATTCGACTTGTTGAAACCCGCAGAAGGCCTTTACTTATTAAGCTCAAGTTGCGAGTACACAAACATACCCTGCCATTTTGTGTGTTTCTTTGCAGACTGTTGTCCTGAATGCACTAACTGTCAGGTTTTGGATACATTAGCTTACTCTACATCGAACAGGAATAAGGATAAATTTAATCACAGCTTTCAAAACATTAATAACATCACCACACCCTTTATTCCAGCCTCCACCCTGCACATTTCACAGGGATATCTGTCATAAGGTTTATGTAATGTGGTTCTCTAAGTGGTCATGGTGCCCTTCTGTCCAATTTAACAATAGAGTTGGAGCCACCCAGAACACAATACAAAAACACACCAAAACATGGCAAAAATACACATCAAAACTGCCAAGTCAGTACACAGGAAAAGAACATTTAAAATAGTGGATGCAATTTCCTGAAAGATTATAACCTCCTTATTTAAATATTGCACTGAATCATAAACTCCACACAATCTAATCCCTAAATGTGCACTTAAATGTGCCAGGTTCATTTATATATGGAACATAAATGTCAAGGTCTTCATTGCAGAGCACACATGTCCTCATAAACATGCATTTTTGTCCTTTTTAAAGCTCCCTGATCAGATTTGGTTCATGAACTATCAGCTGACCTCCAGACCTGCAGTGACCCCGCCCTCCCAAATCTATCTCATGACTGGCATTCCCAGCATTCCTTGCCCTCTTCCCCAAAATTCCACTGATGGACCAACACCTGACTCTGCTCCCTTCACCCTTTGACCACCACTGTCCCCAAGTCACCTCATAAACTTCTTCTGAACCCTGTCAAAATGTCACCACTTCTTCTTCTTCTGTTTCACACTGTATGAACCAATGGATCAGATATTTTAACCTTACGACAGAGAGGAGAGAGCTGGTTATGGAGACGAATGAACTTTCAGGGTCGAGAAATCCAGTATTAGCACATAGGACTGGATATTTATAAAATAATTTTCAATACCAGTGCTGGCTTCAACATCAGTACTTTTTAGATTGTCAAAGGAGCTTCATAACATAAAAATATTAACCTATTTATCACAATTAGGTTTCACTAAAGTTGTCATTTTTAACCCTTGCATTTTACTCACTTAAACCAATTTGACAGCATATTAAATAAAATTAGCTTAATACCGTATCTTGAAGTTGCACAAAAGCAGAGTATGTATGCTACATGCAATGACACTGGTGAGATTTACTCCTTATGTGTTAGAATTTCTTATCAAACAGGAGATATTTTTTGATTTGATTTTTGTATATATTTTAGGAATTTGGTCCATGCCGTGAAAAACAAATATAATGGTCATGTCATTAGTTTGTGGTTTGAAGATGATTGAATGAGATTTGAAAACTGGTAGAATTTTGGCTTCTCGGCCTCTTGTTATTTTAGGTCACAGAGAGATTTTTACCCCTTAAAGACCTACAACTATTTTGTGGCAGCTTCCAAATGAATTATTTTCTCTAATTATCACCATTTATTAGAATATCTGCATTCTACAATTTTTATAGTGAAAATCTGGTGTTTTTCTATATTGAACTTTTAATTTATGTTCCCAAAACCTCAGCGTAAACACAAGGATAATCTTATCACAACACATTAAACTGGAGAAAATTTTTCAGCAAAATAGATCCTTAACTGAACATAAAGACAAGCATCTACAACCACAGTCAATGGTCAAACTACGTGGGTTTTACTGATGACTGAATGCTGCAGATGACGGTGTTTCCACATTCAGTACAGAGCCTCTGAACGTCCAAATGTGTCATACCTGATGACAATGAAAAGCTGAGAAAGTGCATTTTACCTATTATTTATTATGTCTTTTACTGCACCGATGGATGGCACATAATTTCTTTGTCTACCTGATAATGACAATAAAGATTCTATTCTACATTTGTAGGATAAGTGGTTCAAAAGTTATTAAACATTTTAGATCAGTAGATGATTTTGAACACTAGTAACTCTTTTAGATCTTTGGGGGTTAAAAACGCTTTCTAAAGAGTGATTGGACAAGACGGCATCACAACCCATTTTACTGCTTTGTGTAATGAAGCTGCACCTGAAACGTCAAATCCAAGTGTGTAAATTAGTGTATGACCTGCAGTAAATCAAGGTCAGCACTGATATACTTCCAAAGCCAACAGCTAATGTAAATGAAGTTAACTTAACTGAGCTTAAGCTTCATGACAGATTAAAGCCTCTGCGTCTGCTCCGTCCAGTGTCCACAGGTTCAACACCACTGACTATGATTTGTCTGAGGATTTCTACCAGTTTGCGGTCGTTTCTTTGTGTCGTCATGTGGTCACAGATATCTCATAAGACGTCGGTCATGTGGACAGAAAACATCCATTCAGAAAAACATCCGTCTTAGTGTAGACAGAGCATAAAAACGACATGAAAAGATAATTTAAAGTTTGACGCATCTGTTCATATTCTTGCTGCCATAAACATAAATAGAATGAGCAGAGGGAAACGGCCATAAATCTGTCTTAAGTTACCCAAACGGCCTGTAAAGCTCATTTATGACTAAGTTAAGTCTTGTTTTGTTTGATCTGAATAGAAATACAAAAAGTCTGGGCTCTTTGTTTGTTCCTAACATGCCATTTTATGTTTTTCTACGATATGACATGTATTATGAAGTTTATCACATCTTTGAGTTGAGATACAGAAATTTATGTGGAATGTTTCAACTTTTCACCTTGTTATATCTCATATTCTTTCTCATCGATATTTACATCAACTTTGATTCCAGCATCTAAGAAAAAAAGTTTTTTTTTTCTCATATGGCATCTGTCTATGGAGGATTAAGTGTGAAGTATGTGCTGGTATTATAAGAATTCAAGTATGAGTTTATCATTTCAATGAACTGAAACTGAACTGACCCAAAAACTGATAGGTAGTGTCGCCCAAGCTGCTCTAAATTCCTTCTGCGAGTTCCCAGACAGAATATGTTGTAGTTTCACTGCCAGTTGTGCATTTTTTTGGACTCGGCTTGGTCAACATGGTCTGCCGCAGCGACCTAAAGACAGACTTAGACCTGCTGCAAAAGGAAGGTCACATAACATCTACTAAACAAAACAACAGCAGGAAAAACAGAGGGAAAAGTGTTTTGTTTGCCATCTGGTCTTTGTGTAATATGATCTAATTCAGTTTGATTTATTGTAAAAGAAAAAAGAAATCTAACTTGAGAATATTATTTTCTTCATTTTACAGCATTTCGATGTTCAGTACATGGTTGAATGCTGGTTCCTGATCACTGTTGAGTTCCTGTGCAGGTAAGACTTCAATGGGCCTCATGCAGGAACATTTCTATATTTGCAAGTGAATTTTTTTGCATACAACATACAGATCAATGCAAAAGTCCTGGTTCAACATTATGTTTGTTGGTTTGGTAAAATTCTAATGACCACACATATGAATATGAAATGAATATGGATATATGTAAAGTATGTGTAAAAACAAATGTTTAAAGTTAAAAACAGCTTCTATAACCAATAAGTGGTCATATTCA
>JAPQRQ010000017.1:25169951-25182986 GCA_037367365.1 Apogon talboti | reverse complement strand
TATTTATGTATGTGTGAGATTATTTGCTTGATTGTGTTGCTGCCGGACATCTGAATTTCTCCTTTGGGGGATTAATATAGTGTCTGTCTGTCTGTCTGTCTGTCTGTCTGTCTGTCTGTCTGTCTGTCTATCTATCTATCTAATGCCTCCACCATCATTATTCATTTATCCATGTAGCTGTGATAGTGCTTATTATACAGTCACATGGATGGTAGAGGCTTCTATTGTTGGTACTAACAGCTCCAGTAGAAGTATATCCACTGGTAGTACATGTAGTAGTGTCAGCAGTTCTGAGTAGTTATGCTAGTTGTGGTTCAGTTTGCCCCATAGTTTCGGTTGGATTTAAACCTGTGGACACAGTAGATAATACTGGACGCAGCAGAAGCAGAAGCTTTCACAACAAAGTTCAACTATAAACTTAAGTCATCTAAAGAGTTAATTCTTGTCGTCAGAGTTTATTCTTCATAATGTCCCTTCCTTAAGTTCTCCCAAACGTGTCAGTGCTGACCTCCATCTGCTGCAGGTCACACACTGATTTGATACGTCAGGTGCAGCTTCGTTACACAAAGCAATAATAGACAGTCTTTTGTTTGCATTCGTTGGACTAGGGGGCGTTAGTTAAAACTGTGACAGACATAACGTCTCAGTCACCTGCTTTTACCACAGATACATATAACCGAAACATAATTTGTAACGGAAAGGTTGTCTACTTTTTTGTCCGTTTCTTCAGGATGCAGAAGGTTGATGGTGTAGATGGAGGATTAACCAAATTCAAGCCTTTGCCACCGGAGACAACAGTTTGGACAGACACTGACATGTTTATTAAGTTTGTGGAATAGAAGCGCTTCTGGAAATGATTACTAAATACTGTACATCTTTGTGGACTTTATCTGTGAACCACGTCTTGGTATCCTCCCTAATCAAATGCGTTCAGTGCCAAAACATAATCATGTGACTTTCAGAAGCAGCAAAAACACTGGTATACAGTGGTTTTACCCAGAAATCATACTAAACAGAATGTGTTTTTCTTCAGAAATGTTGACAGCATACGTACCTGTGCTTTGCAGAAACACACAATAGCAACATTCTACTCCTCTGAATGGGTTGTACATCACTAATAGGGTATTCTAAGCAGGGTAAAAGCAACGGTGAAAGGTATGTTCTGCCTGTAAATACTTCCCCCAGGTCTCGCGGGCGGTTTCAGGGGCCTGTGTGGCCACCGCGTCTATCTCCCTCTCATTCCCTCCCTTTCCCTTCATGTCTCTTCAACCCTGCCAGCCCCCAATCTATTATCCCTGACCCCCACATTCAGTACATACCAAAGATCAAAGCCTGACAAGACCCCTGAAGAACACTCTCACTGTTTCCACAATCCATTAACTCTACTCAGGTGCTCCGGACTGCCAGTACCTGTGCTGCTTTGTGTGCATTACTGCATGTTTTCCTTTGTGCACAGCCCAGAGCACTTAAGGTAAAGAAACAGAGCGAGTCAAAAAACACAGGACCTGGATCGAAACCTAGAACTGTCATCTTCAGTCAAATCAGGTTCTTCGATTCATTAATGCAATATAGAACGACATCCATCACATTCAGATGCATTACAGAGTGGCAGCACAATACAAAGCATCCATCTCATATTTTCTTTTTTTTTTCTTTCTTGCTATCGATTCCAAATGTTTATTTCACTTGTATTTGGGCAAAGCAGGTTTGACGGTGACATTTTACATAGTGTAGCTTTGAGACCGTTGTTACATCTGTCAACTCTTTACTGGGACACAAATTAGATGGATGGATTAGACGGTAATGTATGTTTATGCCCAAAAGCAAAACTGACAGAGTAACTGTTGGTTTATGTGAAACAAATTCAGGTCACAAGCGGTTTATCAAAGGTCAGGATTTATGCACAAGAAAAACAGTTGAGGAGAGGACACATGCTTTAGTTTCTTCTGTAAACATGACATTTCAAGAGTGTTGAAAATACCCAGAAGGACTGTGGCATCAACCCAAACGCCCATGATCGATCAGGTGGAACAGTGTATGAAAAGGACAGGACCAGCAGCAGCAGGTCCATCCATGTCCACAGTGAAATGCCCCGACTCGTCTCAAAAGTCACGAGTACACCTTTGTATGTGAATGGGACCAACACAACACTGAAACAGAAAAGTCTGTGAATTCAGCTCGACTTATGGTCATGGGAAAGACTCAAAATAAATAAATAAATAAATAAAAATGACTGGAGCCACTAAACAGAAGGTAATCGATGAGACAACCGTGTCAAAGCATCCTTCTAGTGCAGGGGTGTCAAACTCATTTCAGTTCAGAGGCCACATACAATATGATCTACAAAAGCCTAATTGGGCCGGACCAGTAAAATAATAACATCATAACCTGAAAATAATGTCAACTTTTCTCTATGTTTTAGAGCGAAGAATGTCAAATTCCATTACAAAAATGTTTACATCTGCAAAATATCCTTTACAAAAATGAGAATAATATGAACAACCTGAAATTTCTTAAGAAAAATAAGTGCAATTTTAACAAAATTATGTCTCAGCCTATCACACATTTGTGTTACAACTTATCACAATGGCCCTAAAAAAACACAAAATACTTAGTAAGAGGCATAATATTGTTAAAATTACACTGGCTTCTCTTAAGACGTTTCAGGTTGTTCATATCTGTTCAGGTTAGTCACAGTTTTTGACTTCAGATTGAACTGGGCTGTATGTGGCACATGTGCTGAAAGGAGTTCCACACCCTTGACACTTAATGTCCTCAGTGTAATTTTTGCATTTCACTAATTCATCCCACGGGCCAGGGTGGGCACTCTGGGGGGGCCGGTCTGGGCCCACTGACCGTATGTTTGACACCCCTGTTCTCCACAGTACACTGGAGAACTAAGTGTGGTAGAAAGAGCTGCAGCGGTAAAAGACGACCAAAGGGAGGTAGAGCTGAGCACCGGTCATGTCCTGCCTCACACAGGACTGGATCGAGGTTTTAAGGACCCTCTCTCTGACTTTAAGGGTCGGACTGGAACCTCTGACTGTTGTTTGATGTTCCAGAAAACATGGGGCCTTTTTATTTTTGAACACATTCCAGTATTGTAAAGGTATGATTACGGCTTATGGCTGAAATGCGGTTTGATAACATGTCCCACACTACTGAAGCAGAAATATCCACAGTTTGACGGCGGTGATTGGGAAGGGATGTTTTCTCCTTTTTTCTTTCTATTGCTTCTGTTATGCCTGGTTGTGTATACATTTCTATATTCATCTACACATCAAGGTCTTTGATGCATCAACTCCATTGTTTCCTGAGCTCGAAAAAAACTGCTGTTTCATTATTGTCTCTTACTGTTGCACCTCTTTGTGCCAGATGGGTTCTTCCAGGTGACACTGCACTGGTGCAGCTCTCATTACTTACTGAAGTGTACTTGCATTTTATTTTTTGGAGAACCAATAGATCAGAAGATTAATTACAATCTTGTATATTTTGCTTATATTTAATTTATTGCACATAGTTTGTGGTCATTTCACTATTGAACTGTATCTGTTTTGGCCTAATATTATTTACCAGACACTGAAATTACAGAAAAACTCTGTCTTGCACATTTGAACAAGACAACTAAACTTTTTCTTGTTTGGCTTCTTTTTCACAATATCTTTTGAGATGCACTTGTAAATAAAGCCAGAAGAAGGGCTGCACATCATGACAAGCAGGTTATCATGATATTTGATAACCTGCTTGTGTACTTAATTTTGTTGAAATAACAGTAATAAATAACTGTGTACCTGTCAGTTTTGCCTTGGGGCATAAACATACAGAACACATGAGGACAGAGGGTATGAGGTGATTTGCATATACAGCTGGTGTTACTGTGTTTTTGCCAGTGAAGAGGTGACAGATTTATTGACTCCCCCCCTTCATTAAAGCCACCATAAATAAAACATGAGTAAAACCTGCTCTAGATATGACACCTAAACTGTTTACTTTTTAAGCCCTTATACACATTATTTCGTTTTTTAAGGGCGGTTGAAATCGTGCACTTCAGATGTGGGTTTTATTCACTGTTTGAGTAAAAACAGTTTTATTTTATTGTATTTGGCTGAGGGACATTCTTGTGACTTGAATATGATTAACACTAAAACACTTGAAACTTGACTTGACAGATTTTGAAATGTCCCTCGAGACCTTCTTCTGTTATGCCTTAATAGAAGTTTTAAGAGGAAAAAAATGACTGATGGTTTTTGGAAACATTTGTGTTCTGCTTCTCCTCAACATTGGAAACCACATCAGTGTCTGGGAGACTGTTGCTTTCAATCTGGTTCTGATCCATTTTAACTCTCAAAGACTAAAACCAACAACATCTACTGTGTAATAACTTATTAACCATAAATCATATCAATGCATTCACATGATTCCGGTAAAATAGTTTCTCAGATTTTTTTAGGATGTTCAGAGGCTCCACAGTGAACATGGAAACACATTTGTCTTCTGCAACATTGATTCACTAATAAAACACACGTAGAGTGACAAATACAGTGGTTCTAGACACTTGTTTTTATGTCTAGTTAATGATATATTTTGATGAAAAAGTCACTTTTTCTTCAGTTTTCTCCGCTCTGATATAATAACCTTTGAATTTACTCAGCTCTTATGCACATGTATGTGATCAGTGAATTAAATAGAGGAAAATACCTGATTTTCACTGAAAAATCCTAAATTCAGTGGGTAATATTATAATTAATCATTGATGAATAGAGAGATCAACTCATTTGGAAGCTGCCACAAAAATAGTTTAATAGTATTTAGATAGAAGGATAGTAGTTTGATAATTGTTTGTAAAGTATCTGCATTAGTGTGGATGGGGCCTAGTTGTTTTAATTATTTGCATTTTAAAGCTAAAATTATACCAGAACTCTGCTTCAAATTTGATTTAGTCGGCTTCAAACCACAAAATATACATGGTCAGGAAATTAAATATAGGATAATATGCACTTTTCACAGAACAACAAAAAGGATAAAATCATTTAGGAAAGTTTAGGTGAGGAGAAAACTTGACAAAACCACGTCTAGGTCATGGTGTGAGAGAATAAACCTGAAGGATGCACAATTAGATGAATAAAACAACAAATGGATAAAAATAAGCCACGACTCAAGTCTGAGCAGGAAGGCACAGAGGAAATAAAAAATGCAAACCAAGAGAGTGGCGTCACAGCTGCAGCGTCCCACACCTGTTAGTGACCGTTTTAGGACAACAATCCTCTACCTACATCAGAGCATCAATAACCCTTTAACCCCAGGTCTGTATACCTCCCACAATTTGTCTGTTTTTCAACCCCCAGACTCAACCCTTCATCTGTGCGGCTGCTACACTTGAACAGCAACTGGGGCCAAACAACAACAACAGGCTGGATGCAGGACGGACCCCCCAGGACACAATCACAACCAGGCCCAACTGGCCAGCGTTTGACCCCCGGGGGCCTGGCTCTCGAACTGGGTTGAAATAACAAATCTGCTCCCTTCGCTGACCCTCCTGTCATGAATCTCTAAATATCTCAGAGCCCCGATAAGCATCTGAGCTCCAGAGTTAGACGTGAGAAAAGAAGAACACATAGGGACGCAATAAACATGGTTCTAATTAGGCAGACACTGAAACCAGTCTGGTTTTTTTTTGTCTTTAGACCTCAAATATTCTCAGATTATTACCATTGTAATGACTTTATGTCTGGTCTTCATTTTGGCACCGAAAGCAACATTCAGGGTGAAATACGCCCGATCTGTGAATAAATTTTGTCCAAAAACCACCATGAGAGAATTGAGCTGGGTTGACAAGTTGGAAATGATACATACTTTCCATAATGCGTGTGAAATTCAAGATAATGTTCGGTTTTTCTAGTGATACGTTAGCACAGAAAAACAAATGTGACAGATAGCAGCAGCATCATCACCATCCCAGTGGGGAGGTCTTGTAGCAACATGTTGAAAGATGCCAACCATGGACCGCATTCCTTTATCACATGTCATTTCCCATCGCTCTGCGCTTGTTTACTGTCATCATCTACTGTCCCTGAAAATAAAAACCTCTGTGTTTATAGGTTTTTAGTGTGAAAATGCAGCGTGTTGTCTTCGTATTCAAATACTGTTTTGTGTTTTGGTCTCCACCTGATTCTTCATGAGGTAACGTCTCTTTATACAGAGGTAAACACAGGCATTATTTTTCACTGTTCACAAATAACTAACTTTGTGCATCTTTTCTGGGTCAGATGTCGTACATGTGCATGCTGCAGCTGCTCCAAAGTTCACATTTGCATATTAGAAAACTAGGTAAAAAAAAAAAAAAAAGAATAAAAATGCACATAATCATCTCGGTTATTGCTTCAAAGCCCAGAAGCATATTTTCACCTGTTTGCCAGAATGAATTACTGCAGAAAAACACGCCTCAGGTATTCATCAGAAAGTTTTTCTCACATGTTGTTTAATGCCATTCAATCAGTGAAAGCAGACATGTGACAGAAATCAGCTTTGTTTTTTGGCCGGAACACAACAAACTGCTCAGTGTTGTTCTGTTTGTTTATTACTTGAATTTCCTTGCTTAACCGAGCTGGAAAAAAACTAAGGGTTTTAGTTTGCTAATGCAGTTATCCAGCCTAAATCTAGAAGAGGTATGTTATCTTGTCTTGGTTAATTACAAAGACCCTCTTTTCTTCTACATCCTGCAAAAGTAAAAGAGACTCTTCACTTTGTACCATATAGAAGATGCTTTTGTTGTGTACTGCTTATCACAGTAAAAGATTCATTCAGAAAAATGGAATAGTGCTATCATATGACAGCAGGTAACCTCACAAAACCTGTTTGTGTCCATGCAGATTGGGAAATAATATTTAAGGAGCAGGTTAATCAGTGGAGGACGACATGGGCTGTCCTCATGTTTTCATTTACCTTTCAACAAAACATTGTGCGTTTTGTTAAAACCTAAAACAACACTTTGGCTTTGCTCACATGAGTCAGTGGTGACCAGACCCTCTCTGCTGTGTGTCTCAAATTATCCTGAGATAGACAAAGGCATCATAAGATACCACTCAAACACGACAGAGGTTTTTCACAACTTATCAGAATCAGAATACTTAATTAATCCCAGGAGGAAATGTTTGTGTGTTACTCAGTGATTAACCCCCCATTTACTCCCTGGACACCTGATATGGCAGCCCACTGCTCCTAGTCAGCAATAAGTAGTGTGTTAAGGGTCAATTTCGGTATAATAGCATGCAATACTTCCTGGCAAATAATAAAGACTCTTCTTATATAATATTGGAAAACAGCAACATCCAGAAGCCCCTTATACACTTGTAGAAAAAGGACTACATCACCTGCGATTATTGATATGAAAGCAACAGGAGTATGCTCGTGTTGTATTGACAGGGTTAGTGCTTCAAAAACTATTAAACATTCTAGATCAGTAGATGCTTTTGGTCGCTGGCAACTGTTAAGGTCTTTGAGAGTTAAATATCACATAACTGTGAGAGCAATTAAATGGAAATATTCCCTAAAAGCACTTGTCCTTGAGTTAATAAACACAGTTACTGCTCTGTTTTAAAGGTCAGTGGGTTTTACTGCTCTGGGACAGAAATTGCAGCATAAGAGATGTACAGTATGTTTGGTTGATACATTAAATCTCAGATGTTTCAGCTGCAGAGAATAGAGAGGTTACATCACCTCGTGTGACTATTCTAACCATGGGAGCAGCTGCACCGATGCTATGATTCACCTTCAAAATGCTCCGACTCCCACCAGCACTAAAGGCGCGTCGTCAAAAACACACCTCGTGACCTCACACGTCTCCTGCTGTATCCTGCACAGCCGTTAGTGCTGCATCAGGACCAGGGCTGATGAAAAATGGATGTGTAAAAAAAAAGAGCAGAGGGAGAGGGTGAACAAGTGCAAAGGAAGAGATGAGAGGCACACGATGAATAACGAGGGTTTGTTTTTTTTTGGTGTCCCTGCTCCAACACTAAAAACATCTTTTATGGAGTCATCAGAGGGTGAAATCTATCTAGAGAATGCGTAGTAAGACAAAAATTCACAGTATCCAATACCGTCCTGGTAATAGCCTAACACCATGTACATAATATAAATACAAATGGCTCTTTTTATGCGGCTTCGCCAAACAACATAGCATTTTCTGACCCTTGACTTCTTTTCTGGAGTGTTACAAATAATTACTGCCTTTAACAAGAAGACTACACTGTCAAATATTAATCATCACAGGAGGCGATGCAGAGAAACGCCCTGTAGGGATCATTATAAACTACACAACAGGCCCGGTGCATCTCCACAGTGCAGAGAAGGAGTGAACAGGTGCGTTGGAATGTAGAGAGATGAGTACTAGACCAAAAAAAAAAAAAAAAACAGCAAAAGCAGAGGCAAGATGGAACAGGTCCACTGAGGCTGGTGATGTAATAGAGGTGAGAGGTTATTTTCAGCACAGCGTTGCAGGAGAAAAGCCTCTGGAGCACTTCATCAGAGATGCGTTACAGTACTGAGCTGTGCAAAAACAACAAGACTTCCTGTTTGTCATGAGAAACCCACAAGTTATCGATTGTCGCTCGCTAGGGCTGATCAGGAAGCAGAACTTAATGTGAAAATCAGCCTGTTTCATACTTAGAAAATAAATCCAATGTGAGCAGAATTCTGACAAAAGAGGAACTCTGTAATCTGATCTTACTTAACGATCATAATGTAATTACTCAAGGACACAGTTGATTTAGTACTCCTTTGCATTTCTGGGCTTATATAAAACAGTAATTAGATTCTGACTAATGTCCGTTGTTGCAGGATTTGCTTTTGCATGACGAAACACAGGGAGGAAGCAGTGAAGAATGTGCTACAGCAGGACGCTGATGAGGCAGGACCTGCTGATCATAATAATTGATTGGGACTGTGTGGCTGTAATGGTCCCAGTGGGGCGGTGCACGGGCCAGACCCCGCAGGACCAACCCCATACGCTCAATAACACCATAATAAATGACCACTCTAAGACAACGCCAGCATCGACAGCAAAATGGACAAATTATATATACTGCCTGTTTTTTGCAACATAAATGACAATCTGAGAAATAGAAGATAAAACACCGGTCATAATGACATTAAATAAACTAAATCCTACATACTTTAATAAAAATGAATTGGAAAAACAAATTACAATAGTTCTGATTAGCTGATGTTTTCAATGTATATGACAAAGTGTTACTACACATAGACAAACTGCACAGAATCCTGTTAAAGTTTTACTTGTCGACCAGTGTAAGACCATAACAGACCATCCTTTATTCTAGATTTAGAATTTAGTGACCTAGAAAAATGAACAGACTAAAAAACAAAAACAATCAGGTCTCATCTTTGATAATCTTATATAATACTTTGATGTGATTCTGGGAATAGATGCTGTCCTGTAGACTCATTATTTGATCATATTATTGGAGGGAACTCTAATTTGTAGGGGCAAGAACAAAAGAGCTGTGGTTTTTCACATCCTTAAATCCACACGTCTGTTTTTGACTGTAATGGAGTTGGCAGTGAATCTGAGAGATGGCAGATAGGAAGCTGGCCCAGCGACAGACTAATTAGCGGAAATCCACATCCTGTTTCTCTTCTGCAAAAATGAGACACATTCATATATTTATTTTACTTTGGTTCTTAGGTTTATTACTGTAGCTGTGCTATCAGGACATTTAAGAGTTGAGGTGTTTATTCTGTCAGGTGAAGTTTGATATTTAAAGAGCATTTTTACATGTCATGACAAAGGATGCTCATTTAGAAGAAAAGCATGTTTAGACTATATTTCAAAGAACAAAAATGATCATTGCAGGCTTTTAACAAAATCGCGGTCTCCATTGAGAATGCTGTAAATGTTTTGTACACCATACTTAATTTATAGAAGTAACTGGAGTGCATTTTGTCCTGCTGCATAAATCCCACATTACCGATTACATAACATCCAACACTGGTCTTTACGTTCCAACTTACAAAGTCGAGTATTTCTTGGAATTCAGTTAAATAACTTAATTAAATTTGTCCACAAACTTAGTGAACTAGAAGGAAGTCAGATTTTTTTAAGTGATCATGACTTGTATTTCCCAATTATCTGTTTTCCTCCTGATCTTAAGGATAAGTTTAAAACCAGAGAGTTAAGTACAGTTTTTATTTTTCCATTGGCATTTGTTAGATTCCATATGTTTCAAATATTAAACCTCCTTGTCCTTTCAAATATGGGCCTATGAATAAATCAATGTCTGTTAATATCAAAAATGATTCAAACTTTGCTACTACCTTGATTTATTGTTTGATTTGAATCACAATCATCTTCATGCGCCGCGTATGTAAACACATACAAGGAATTCTTTGGCGGTAATTGTTAACTTTTTAGTAAATTACAAATACCAGCTACTGTATAATAAAAAGTAAAATAAGGAAAAGAAAGAAATTTCATGTACAGTATCAACTTATGAAGAGTTATAGTACAATTTTTTGTGAAGTTGTTAAGATTAAAAGTTTTTACTGTCAGTATATTTACATGCAAACATGCAACACACACTGAAACTGACTCTGCATTTAACCCATCACTAGCTGATGGTGCTGGAACATCACACACTACAGACTAGGAACAGTGGCCTGCAATGTCAGGGGCCTACGGAACAGACAGGGGGCTAGGTGCCTTGCTCAAGGGCACATCAGCCCAAGGTTTGAGGAACTGAACCGACAACTCTATGGCCACAAGCTGATTCGCCAACCTTTTAAGCCACGACTGCCCCTAGAAGCCAAGTGTTTCCACTCACTTTATATGGATTATATATGTACTGTATGTGTGTATATGTATTGTAGTGTATAACGTTCCTTGTCCAGGTCATCGTTCATCCTGAGTAGTTTTTCAAAGTTCAACAGGACTGGTTTTGCTCTTGAAAACGTTTTATCTCACATCCAAGAGACTTGATCAGAATTGAGGAAGTTTTCAAGTACAAAAAAAAGTCCCACTTACTTTGAAAAACTACTAAGGACAGTGTTCCTTGCTTGATCTGCACGATAAGCAAAAAAAATGACTGAAACAAAATGAAGTAGTGGTTGTACCTGCATTATAGAAAACAAACTAGTTTTTATTCTACTTTTCTACAGATTTTAGGCTCTCTAGTCGAAACACACACCATCACAAACACACACACTGCTGGACTGATTTTTCCTCTGAATTCACTTTCACTCAAGTTCTGTCATCATCGTCCTTTTACTACCTTGCAGGACGGAGAACTGAGGAACAATCGTCTGATTCATCTGCCTTTATGTCACCCTGGCAGGTCTCGCTTTAACTCTCTCTCGTACTCTTTTAATCCCCATCTCCCTCTCTCCTTCACACCCCCGTCCCCCTCTTCTCCTGCCCACCCAAAACGCTGCTCCACGCTCCCCCTCTCCTGTTGGTTCCTTCCTCTTGTTTTGGGCCGATGCACACTGGGGCCCCCGGCTTGTCCCTGTCCCGGACCGTCCTCAATGGCTCCTCTGTTTGACCCTTTCCGCCCACCCCCCTCTTCTCTCTCTCTCTCTGTCTCTCACTGCTAAACAGGATAATCAGAGCCTCAGCAGCGTCTGATCAGCCGCCGCTCATTATACAGGAACGCAGCAGCCTTAATCAGCACACATTACATTATGTAACATAATGTTGGATCATTGGAGTCACCTGCCGACGCGATTGTGTTGAACAGGGGGACCTGACATGTGATGCAGGTCTCATGAATAGGTGAATATTTGTAGTGGGTCTGCTATCATTTTACTGCGAGTCATTGTAGGTGGGAGGATTTAGTTGCATAAGCACAAAAGACACAGGACGTGTGCTCTGGTATAAGAAGCGGATCAAGAAATTAAGAAAGTAAAGACACACAAAGAAGGACACAGCCTTTTTACACATGCATTAATGCATTCTGTAGGTTATACTGTCTGGTGTCATGCTAGAAAAGTACTCTATTAGACTTGCATGACTCACAACATTGAAACTGTGTATTTACACTGTAAAAAGAGTTCTCAGTCCTGAAGTTATTTTGCATCCCAATAAAAAATGGACATTTGATCTGCAAGTTGACAAGAATCCAAATAAGAATAGATCCATTTTTGCCATTTTAACACAAAGACTCACTTATCAGCAAATCAGAACTTACAGCATTTGCTAATTATTTGAGGATAGATTTATCTATGGAAAGAATACTTGTGTTTTTGAAAAAGACTAACATTATAAAAGCTTGGTTTACTATGAAACTATCTCTAGTATAATGAACAACGATAGTTGACAAACAACAAACAACTGTAAAATGTATACACAGCTTATCTTATCGATTTGGTTGATTTCTCAGTTGAAGCCACAGGTTGTTGGTTCAGGGTCTGGTTCAGTGTGTTTTATGCACAGGTCTGCACACACACACACACACACACACACACACACATCTATTTAAGAAAATGTTGTTTGTGTAGTTAGTTGCATTTTCATTGGTGTACGCCGCAACAACAACAGTGCTCTCCATGTTTGTTCCAAAACTAATTCACATTGTTAGCATCATGATACAAGAACACCCCGCTCAACACAATATTTTTGGTTCATTTTAAGACCGTGGAGGGCAAAACATACTATGACTGTGCACCATAGTCTATATCATTAATATGAAATGCTGTTTTTCCATGCGGCATATGGAAAATAAAGAGTTTAAAAATTCAAAGTACACAGTTGTAGGTAAAAGTCCCGCCTTCAAAATGTTGATTAAGTAAAAGTAGAAAAGTATTAGCATCAAAAGTACCAACGGTGTAGAATTTCCAAATTATATAATTACCGTATTTTCCGGACTATAAGTCGCACTTTTTTTTATAGTTTGGTTGGTCCTGCGACTTATACTCAGGTGCGACTTATATATTAAAATATATCATTTCAATAGCGATCAGGGGCTGTTATGTTTAAAATGGACTGTTTCCCTTTAAGAATGTTACCCAGAATGCATTGTGTTCAAG
>JAPQRQ010000017.1:25143810-25161457 GCA_037367365.1 Apogon talboti | reverse complement strand
ACATAGAGCTGTGGGAACATAAAGCTGCGGGAACATAGAGCTGTGGGAACATAGAACATAGAGCTGTGGGAACATAGGACATAGAGCTGTGGGAACATAGATAGGCTCCCCTCTAAAGTAACATGTAAAAAGTTGCTAATAACTCAGGTTTACGCTGATGGACCGTCCCAAATACTACTTTTCAGCTCTGGTGCATTTGTAGTAACAGTTAATCAATAGCATATTTTTTGGGGTGGGGTCTGGAGTGCCCCCACCCCAAAAAAGAGCAGATGAACACAGCTTCATCAACATTAACACCAAAAGAAACCACCACTACAACCAAAAACTTATCAAAACATACAAAACAAAAAACTAACCATTTTGAGGAAATTATTGTATTTTTTTTAACAGAGCATAACATTTACTTGCAGTGGAATATTTTAATTTTGTTATTAATACCTTTATTTTTTAAGAGCTGCACAGTTTTTTTTTTAGTTCCTATTGTACATTAAAAACACTTTGGTTGTGTATCACTACAGGGAATGACATAATAACAAATAGTTTTAAAGTATTTTTGCGGACTTTCCATTGAATCCATTAGATATGTACCGTCTGTACAGATTCCCACGCTCCACCTCCGTTTTCCACCTCATGTGAAATTATCTAGGTCCGCCTGTCGGTTTTACTTTATGGCTTCATGGTTCTTTGAGGTGATTTTTCAGGCTTGTTGTGTTACCTGGGTAGACCAGCGTTCTGTCCTTGTGTTCTCATCAATCACTTAAGCGTTCCCACACAGCTGAGGGAATTTCAGTTTTCCAGGTCAAGGTGAAGTAAAGCCAGATTTGACTGTCACTGCTGTGAGGGAGGGTGGTACACTTTATAACCTATAGTAACCTGTGGATTTTACACATTCAACAGTTCAAAAATAGAAAAAGCGTTCTATAGATTACCGTTTTTGACTTGATAATAATAGCCTAATACAATATGTATATGTAATGCAGAGAAAAGCCTATCTGAATCCAAAAACAATAAAATACAAGGCTTTTTCACAACCTGGGAACCCAACCCAAAACCACTTTTTATTGAGAGCCCTTAAAGGATCCATAAAAGATCAGTATATAATGTATCAGCCTTTTAAAAGCCATCAGTTATGTCTTCTAAAGTCTTTATGAATGGTGCCTTAGGAGAAAGAAGTAGATTTTGACAGTCATATAGTACAGATTAGAAATGGCAGTTATGAAACATGGTAGAAAACATGGCATTGTTATTTCTGCTGTTTCCACTCCTCCCTTCCTCTGACAGGGATCAGGAATGAACCGTTTTGTGCTACAGCCAAAGCCGTGGACATCATCTGTGGTTCCTAACACACATTGCAGATTTGGCAGCTCTTTCACTAAGTACAATGTTTATATTTAATGGTGTCAGATCTGTCGTCATTAAGTTTTGTGCAGTCATGTTAAACACTTAAGTCTTATAATCTGAACATGAATTTTAGTTTACTGTCAAAACATTTACATGCAAACTTTATGAGGACATTGGAGATTTCACTGGTTTACAACTAAAATGTAAATTTGATTCACTAATGGAGATAAATCAAGGCAAAATGCTGGTTTGCTCTGGTTTCCAAGATACAGTCTTGGATCAAAATGTGAAATTGTGAGAATTAATGAGAGAATGGGTTTTACTCCAAAGGAATGTTTCTCTCAGAGCTTATAGATCTACTTCAAAACACTGTCTGCACATTACAATACATTCATTTTACCGTTTTTTTCTAGTGGAAGATTTATAAATCTATTGTATACATGTACACAAACTAATGTATATGTGTATTCTCTAAGACAGATAAATTTCTAATATTGTGGAGGTAAATATGGTACAGTTACAGGGAGAATATTGTGTGGGAGGAATAAACATGTTAGTATTTGGTAAAGGGAGTATAATCTAAGCTTATTTAACCCTTTAAGCACCAAAGTTGCAATATTGCAACAAGCAACATAACAATGAAACGGACAGCTTTTTGAAATTATTGATATCAAAATTGAATATAACATTAAAAAAAAAAAATTAAGGTCTAAAGGTTTAAAACCTCTTTTTAAAAAAAAAAAAAAGAAAAAAAATTGTATCATGTATTTTTGTCATTGAATACTATTGCATTATTGACCTCCCAAAATTTATTGGGACCAAAATTGACTAGATAATAGCTCATAGGCCTTGGATTCTTTGCAATTTGTCAAAATGTAACACAATAGAAGAACATGTTTTACTCTGCTGAATGAATGCAGCTCCTTATTAGTACAGTTACAGATTACAGAGGTGACTTTCCGTTGTGCTCCTGAAGCGTGCTCTGCCTCCTGATGGGAGGATGGTGTTCAGGTCTAAATGTTAATTGTAGGTTTAGACGTGTGTTATTTTGTTTGGAATTTTAAAACACCCAAATTACAGCCCGGGCTGCTCAAGGCCAAGTTCACACAAGCCTAAACCGACCGCGGCGTAAACCAAATCAAGATGCAAACACACCAAATAGCTCAAAACAGAGACAACACTATTGAGTGATGATGGCGATCAGATTTTTGGTGATTTGTGATGAGGGAAGACTAGAAAAACCTGGACTCAAGCGCTGATCCAAGTCTAGGACGAGTCTAGAGCTTAGACTAAGCAGGCTTGGACTTACAGGAAATTGCACCCTGTGGCTCCAGACCCTTAGGAGCCACAATTTATTAGACTGAGGGACATTATTGGTTTGTACATTGTACTTCCAGTTAAACCAGTGATGTAAAACTGAGTGAATTTACAGTCATTTAACATCCATCTCAGTGTTTTATCTGCATGACGTTTAAAGTTAATTCTCTCTATTTGCAGAAGTAACTAGGTTTGGCTGTAGCACATGAATGTAATCTAATTAAGTACAAGTTAGTGTCATCATGTCCAAGTAACAGCTGAGAGTTTGCGGTTTTAGACAAATACATGAAACATGTACTTTCAATGTAAGTAAGGGCAACTTTTCATGTTGATGTAAGAGCTGAAATGTGCAGTTCTCATGGAAACAAGCAGTTCAGTGGTTACGGCTACACCAGAGTTCTTTAACTAAAATAGCTAGAGGTCCTCAACTATCAACAGAAATAAATGTGACTTCGCATAATGTTAATTAAATGATGCCATGGTAAATATATGTCATAATTAAAGTTAAATGATCACTGATGATTTTTTTTGGCTGGGCAGTGAACATGACAATGACAGTGCAGTTGTGTTGAGACGCTCTGCTTCTATTTTGTAAGATTTAGATTTAGATTAACTGCACCAGCAAATGATTCCAAAAACATCACGTGTTTGTTTTTGAGGCTGAATTAGTGGAAATAAGACCGACACAGTGAACCTCACAGTGTTTACAGACACTGAGTGGATGACCTTCAGCTCTATCAGTAGATATGCTGATGTCATCTGAAAGAGCTGGGGTGAAGGTGGGGGTGGGGAGGTTCTCATTAGATTGAGAGCTTTATCGGACATGTCAGTCTTCGCTCAATAAAACAGTAATGTAGGCACACGTTTGAAGCACATGCACAAACACATTAAGGAGAGGAAGGATTGATGATGTTCACAGACTCTGATGTCTGGATTTTCCTTCACAGACTTACCCTTGTTTGAACAGAATCTACTCCATCTTCTTCCTTCTTCATTATTATGTGACTAAATACTAAAATAATCTTGAAACTGAAATAAAAAATAATTTGCAACACAGACATTACAACAGCTTCAATGGGACTGTGGGTAATAGAAGCTTCGTTTTCATCATTTCCTCCAATGTTAATAGTTCATGCTGTACATTGTGAGAGCTCTACTAAACAGTGGTTTTACAAATTAAATTTCATTCCCGTCAGCATCTATAAACTGTAACTTTCCTAATAATAATAATAATAAAGTAAAAACTAAAGTGAAACTCACCAGTTACTCAAAATGAAACTGCTTATGCATTCAGAAAAAATAAACTACAGAAAAAACTGAAAAGCTGAATTAAATCATAACATTTTTCATCACTGCAGTCAGATCAAGAAGAAAAATTTGGCGACTTTGAGTTAGTTTTGCAGGAATGTATAGTTACAGATTTTCTTTGGTTAAATGTTGTGCTTCTAATTGAAGAATGTGGCCTGAGGGTTGGCAGCGGCACCGTGCACATACCGGTACTCACCAGGCACAGCAGGAGGTCAACACATAAATACTTTGTAGCAACTCTAGAATGAAGACTTCCACTCCAAAACACAGAGACGGTGCCGTGACTCATATCCCAGGTTCACTGACCGGACCCAACTGTGAGAGACACCAAAATGAAGCTTTTGTTTCAATAACAAATGTATCCAGTGTAATCTGACCACCTTCAGTTGTTTTCCTGAAGTCGGACTCACACTGACATTCAACAGGACCTGTCCTTGGTACTGAAATTAGCCACTCTATTAAGTATGAGTGTTAAAAGATGAGAACTTAAATAAGTGGAAGAAGGAGCAACAACAACTGGAGGCTTCAGCAGAACCGGCCAAAAACTCAACATCAACAACTCCCACTTGACAGAGATGGGATTTTCCAGCACATTACAAAGACATGACGAACCCCCGGCTCATCAACGCAGTGTCTTCAAATCTGTCATCAGCTCAAAACAAGAGGTTTCAACTCTCACACACACACACACACTGTAAATATGCTGTTGGAGTACTACTGTATAAATGAGTGCATTCCTGCAGCCTTCACTGTAGTTAAAGTGCCAGATCCAGCCTGGCGAACGCAGAATAACAGACTTAGCAGGTGTGGAATGCCAGCTATGACAGGCGCACACATGTGTACACATGTATGTTGGCTCCATGTTGCAAACCCAAACACCTCATAATGACAGATGCTGCACCTCGGGGTGCTGCTGGGGGCCCCCAATCACGGGCTCTCAGGCACGCTTCCAACGCAGGGACCGCCCCCCTGTGGGACTAAAGCCGTACTTTGGTTGAAAAAGAGGAAAATTATGAATAATTTAAAGGTTTAGCAGGAGAAAACTTTATTTTTGCTGTCACAAAAATAGCCATATTGAGGCATCTTCACAAGACAGAAGAGGAGGGGTCAAATATTGGATGGGAGAATCCAAGCACAGTTTTAGAGAAAGGCAGGTTTATTTTAAAGGCACATATGTTCAGTTTCTGACAGCATTTAGTGTAAACAAATGTTAGCTGCTCGTTATAGTTAAAAGTTGGGTTTAGACTGTGAAGGTTAGAATCTTTATTGAATCATTTCAATGTTATAAAAATACTATTAAATGAAAGGTCACGACACAACGTTAACACTGATATCAGATTATCCAAAAAAATCCTGAAGCAAAGTTCAAAGTACCATCACATGACATTAATAAGACAATTTCTAAGGCTGGAGTTGGCAGTTTTATCACACAAACCAACACACTTGAACAAAATCAAAGAAATGGCTTAAAGGTATAACAGCAAAGTGTAACTGCACTTCAGCAAATTCCAGAATGGTTATGTGTGCGTACAACAGCGAATTACTCAGCAAAGACACACAGTGTGCCCTCCACATGTAAAAACAGTAATAAAACCTTTGAGTTTTAGCTTTTTTGATGAATTCCAGTAAATAAAATCACACAAAAAAGGTTTAAAGAGAGGTCAAAGCATACAAACATACAGAATATTAAACATGTAAGACGTTTCTTTTGGCTTATCACACATGTGCAAATGCATCTTCAAGCTTATGCTCAAGTATTTGGTTTTTCCAGGATATGTTATGCAACATTAGTGTTTCTGTTATAGAGGAACTCATGGAGCTAGGGATCCTGAGGACAGAGCAGAAAGGCTGAAAAAACAAAAAAACAAGATGTCATTATTGTGTAGCCTCATAAAATGAATAACCTGAATGAGACAGTCTCCAGGCAATGTTCCTTCTAAGAGTAATAGAGTAATATTTTATCCATGTGTGGACACAACCATACCTTTATGGAACCATCAGAAGAGCCCAGTGATCTCCTCTGTGACCGGGTCCAGGTCAATGTCGTAAAAACAGGGTCGGGTTGGAAGGCCGGGCATGGTGCTCATCTGACGGAAGAAAAAAAACCCAAATTATTTAGGATTAATATACAGAAAAAAAATACAAACTTAACTTGAGATGATACAGGCTGACTAGACAAATACTATCATTTCATTACCCTTTAAAAATCCACTCTCTTCATACTACAGTGATAATATTACTGGATTCCGTCAAATAGTGTCCAGGCCTGTATTTATTTACGGTGCAGAAGATACAAGACCTTTATTTAAAGCAGGTTTGTTGTAGAGTCAGGCCTTTATTTCACAATATCCTGTATTTAATAAGTAGAAATGGACCTAATTAGTGAGTGTTGTTTGGATCCACTCTTGTTTGCAGTGATAAAAGTACTGTGATGCACACAAATGACAGTTTTGATGAAAAAGACACACACCTGCAGCGGCTGACACTCAGATGAGTCAAGTGTTGAAAACAGACACATATTGTCTAAATGTATTAAATTACAACTGTAGAACACCAGAAGTTTATCTGATTATTTTTACCTGGCCTATATTTGACAAGTGGCTTTTCATTAGTCAGTGTAGTCCTCACCTATGTTTTCATGTTTCTCATCTTTTACATCTTAACGTCAAGTCTGTATTGATGTTTTCTGTCAATTAATGTCCTTCAAAACCCAATAAACTCACTAACTTGTGTATCTAAGCTTTACTTACAGAACTGACCCAACACATATCAGCATCTTCATATTTTATCTCTGAACACAAAATCAAATAAAGTACAAGCAAAATCTGGATAATAACTATATATTAAAGCTTTCAACATAACACAGCTGTTCTTCACCAAAAGAGAATCCACTAAGACTTGGTATCAAAACTTGTGTAAATTAGACAGAGTAACATCAGCCCATACAAGTTCAATGACTATAATCATGAG
The DNA here is from genome assembly GCA_037367365.1 of Apogon talboti. NCBI lineage: Eukaryota > Metazoa > Chordata > Actinopteri > Kurtiformes > Apogonidae > Apogon > Apogon talboti. Next base: position 25,154,521 of record JAPQRQ010000017.1, on the reverse strand, counting down.
TCATTTAACTCTGGGCAGACAGATGATCAATGTGCTGACAACCTCCACTTTAGCAGTGATGAATTTAGCCCAAGACAACGACTGCTTTGTTCCCATTTCTCTCCTCAAAATACAGATGACAAAAGGATTTCATTTTAGAACGAAAGGGGCTGCGCACAAAGCTGGTCTAATACTGTCGACTGTCTGATGGGACGAGATGAATCGTAATCTTAAGACTTTTTTGTCTTCTACAATTTAATATTTATACAATTTACATGATGAAGGTCTCAGGACTGAGACACTGAGGAAGTTTACATGTATTAATATTCCACTATTGTTCAGAATACTGTGAATATGTAGGATATCATTATGGTTTGATGTGGATTCTTAGCTTGACTTATTCAGACTACATGCTGTATAGGTACAACAAACAACAATAACAAAAAGGAAAACTAGTGAGGATGTCAAGTGTAAAATACAGCGCCACCAACAGGCCACGACTGGAGAAGCATTCACAGTGAATATAATGAAACCGATCTCCACAGGAAGCACTGGTCTCAAGTTTGGGATTTAGATAATTTCTCAATTTTTAGAAAGGAAAGTTAGTTAGTTCTCTTAATTTAATAAATTCAAAATAATATTCAGCTCTAACTCATATTATCATTTTATCAATCGTCCATGAAGCATTCAGAACGCTAATTATCTGTATAGATGTTGCCAAGTCAACAAAGTCTGACTACTTTATGGAAAATAAGGCTAAAGTTTCTCTTAACAACAGTAAGCTTGTGTAAAGCTTTGGGAAACAGTGGACTCATTGAAGCTGCAGTGCAGTGCATTATCACAATACTGTAAATTGGGATATTAGTCGCAGGCTGTAAATCACCAAATCTGATCATTTACTTTATTCATGTGGAACCTTCATGTAAATAAAACCTACTGCCTCTGGAAACAACACCAAGACTCAAAACATTCCTTCAAAATGGAAGCTTTCAGGCTCCAATGACAAAAACAACCTGTTTAAAGGTGCATTACCGCCACCAACTGTCGCTCTCACACCATGTGGAGACGTGTTGAGAAGCCCTGCTACCTAAAAATCACATTACTTGTGAACTAGATGGATTTAGTGAGAACAGGAGATGAGGCAGCAGTCTAATCCTGATTTGTCACTTAACCACACAAATATACAGCACAGACACTAAGGGACTGGTCCCATGCTGGAACCCATATATAACCAACAGGACTGATGGACACGTATGCACAGCCGTATGGTATGTACTGTCAAGAGGAGGGAGGACTTATGACACTGGCTGCGCACATCTTCAAAGTGTGCGAGTGCAGATGCTTATGAAACCCTGTTGCTGTAATCAGCTGATCAGGGACAGCCATGTGGAGATGAGACAAATTCAATCAGAGGGGAAAAAAAACCCATTGGGGAAACTCTGCCTAATGAAATTTGTGATGTGAGCACGAAAAGACCATGTGAATGGAGGCTCACGCGTCAACAAGACAACATGTGCTGTGATCGGCAGTGCAACTACACTCTCAGATCTTACATTTTTAGTATGCGCTGAGTGTAAAACTTCAACCCCTCGACTGATCAAAGACCAGTCCGACTCACAGGGCGCTTTCCCCTCCTCATCGCTCAGCCACATCATCCTGTACAAACTGAAAAGTAAATTATCTCACTCATTAAACAAGGAGTGACATTTTTTGCATACCTCCCTGCTTTTGACCCGGGGCCAGTTTTATGAGCCAATTAGTGAAAATGAGACAAGAGGAAGTGACCGTCCAGTTTCCTGTCTGAGGAAGCATGTTCTGTAAGCCAATGACGGGACATGATGAGGAGTACATGCTAAAAGCCCAACAGAGATTCATACAGACTGCTTACTGTTATCTGGAGTGATGTGAGCTGAGGCTGCTGTTACATCAGGGGCCATCAATAATAATGCTTTTACCATAGATGAGTCAAACTACGAGTAGATTTACTGGAATTCAATATCTCTGCATTGCATTATAATCTAATGGAGTGCATTAAGAACGATGATACTGGGAGCATGACTTCATTTCTTGGGGTTCATGTATGTTTGTTCGTGTCACTATAAAATATGATTCAACCACATGTGTTTATGACATGACCTTACTGAGCTTAATCAACAGGACACGGGCAGATGTACTAAAGATGGGCGTGTCTGTCAAAAGATTAGAGCTGGAATGTTTGATAGTGTACTCTTTCTTTTCAGCATATTGCAATCTAAGTGATCTGACGGGAAATAAGAATCCTACCCATTTCTTTGGACTGTGTTTCCAGGCGGGAGACTTGGCAGTGCCAGGAGGTTTTCAGGTGTTTTCAGACAGGTAAGGGGGAATATGGGAATCACAGGTGTAACTACAGATTTCATCAGACTTGATCCTGTTTCTCAACTTCATGACTCTACATTGAAGCTTGCAGCAGCATGAAACATTGTCAGTTTGTCTATTTTTTACATTTAGTCTTTTGATTGGGACAGAGTATTCTGATTTCTGTTGCTCTGAATAGAGTAATGGAGACATCATAACTGAAACCCTGTTATCCGTATTTCATTATGTAATATCTTTATGTATTGAGGTTGTTATACAGATCGAATCTGTCCTCAAAATAAATCAAAAGGGGACAAAATAATTATGAAAATATTGGAAGAAAATATGGCATTTCACACTCTGGTTGACATATCCTGTTTAATATGGGCACTAGCCTTAAAACTCTCAATAAGGACACCACAACAACAAGACCCCAATCACTGATTGATTGCATAACTGTTAGCTTACAGGTAGATGATAATATAAACAGAAGTAAACAAAAGAAACGCACAGAGGATATAAAAGCAGCTTGATTTAGTTTTTTGCATCTCCTTAGCTTTAAGTATCAGGCTTCACATTTAAATATCAAAAGAGGCTAAAATGTGAACTGCCAAGGTTGTGAGAGTAACAAAAGCTGTGCTGTTCTGCCCGTCCTCCTCTCCAGCCTGAGAACATGTTGGCGCTTGCAAAACAGACAACACTCCATGGCTAAAGTTGGAAACTCCACTCGGCCAAATCAGTTCCCCCATTATACCCAAACACAATGTGCCTTTGTTGGGGAAAACCCTGGAGGAGACAATCTAACTGGATTTCTACCCCCCACTGATTTGAGAGACCAGACTCAGTCGACAAACAGAATAGCTGATAAAGAACTTTATCGCGCTGAATTCAAAGGCAAAAAACAAGCAAGATCAGTAGTGGCAGGAGGACAATTAGAGGGAGGAAAATGTCAAAATTCTGTTTTATGTAACAAGCCTTTATTTGTATAATAAATGCTGCTGATGTTGGACTGCAGATGATATTTAAACAGAAAATGTTCAGTACATGGAAACAGTTATTCTTGATTTCTAAGGAGGTCTGTATGAGGGGGGGCTTCAAGTTTGTAGAAAGAGAACACAGCTTTGACATGATTTAAATCGCATGGCCCTCAGTTTTACACAGATGGACATAAAAGTCTGGTATCGACGCTTACAGGAGTGTATTGACCTAGATGGAGCATCTGTTAAAAAATACACATCATAACTTAAACTGTTTTTTCCAGCTGCCCTTTTTCTACATACGTGTTGAAGCCCCCTTGCATAGTGTTGGAATGTGATGTAAATCTAAAGGAGCAGGAAACCAGTTAACATACGGTGAGGCAGTGTACGTTGTTTATCTCTACGTCAGCATTTCTTATCTAACCAATGAAGGACGAATGAGTCTTAAGGATAAAAACATGCCCGGATCACTGAGCTCTAAACCAATTACATGACTAAATTTACCAAAAATAAATTAAGTTTTACTTTCAACTTGTGCACAAAGCTGCACTCGCTATCCCTGAGCCAATTAATGACGTGTAAAACATTAACCAGTTGCGAACATGTGGAATCCAGCAATCTGGAATCTGGGCTTTCTATAAATCTGAACTGTTTTGAGTTTAACGGGATATGAACCCTACAGCGATCTATTGTTCTGGTTGTGACCCCTCCCTCACATATCTGAAGAGTGACATCAGTCCTTTCCTGATTCTTCACCCTGTAAAGACCCTTAACCCCCTCCCCTTCTCAGGCTCCCCCTCCTTCCACACTCCCATCCTGGACGCTCTAGGTTTTTGACAATCTTTCAGCCTCTTTATGGCCAGTGTGAACTCAGGGTTTGCGAATCTCTCGCCTGACAAGAGGATCTATAGAGCGGTTCTGTTGTATTCCACCGCCCTCATGCAAAGCAATTCTCACAGCGAGAGTTTCTTTTATGCTCCCATCTATAAAGCTGAAATTACTGCTGGGGTTTTATGTTCATATGCGTTTGACTACTGGTCTCGACAAGTATAAGCTGTTCGATTGTTTTAAGCAAATATTAATTCCAGAAAGGGTAAAAAAAAAAAAAAAAAACAGAGCCAAATAAGCGAGAGTGGTGGGACTTGAGCTTTCTCCTTTTAAAACTTTGACCAGCAGATCAGTCTGGCAGACGGAGACCAAGCAACCAGTTCAAAGAACTAATAGGAAACTCCCTTTGGGTTAGGAGTCACAGTTCAAGGGTTGTCAATGTGCCGGTGGCTCCGCAGGGCCGCTGCAGATCAAAGCCAGGTTTGGGAGACTGGACAGACACCACTCCAAGACACTGCCACCCCTTCCCAGCATGCCCGGTGTTTGACACCTCTGTCTCAGCCTATCAAAGCCCAGCCCTCGGGGCACACTGGTGAAATAGCAGGAGGCAAAACACTCAGGAAGCTGCTTCCTTCCTGCTCACCCCATCATCAACCAACAGGCTCCACACAGCCCAGCTCGGCTCTAACCCACTCAGAAATACGGCTGTTGGGGAACAAACAGCAGAGAGACCAAATATAAAAGTGATTAAGGATGAGGGACAGAGAGCCTGTGAGGACTTCTGGATCCTTAGTGAGTAACAAAGCTGTCAAGACCAGACCTCATGGACATAAAGCTTTCACATATATTTCCAAAAATCTCTGAATTGGGAAGTACCGTGAATCAAGGGGGAAATAAATTGCTCCTCATGGACTTGAACTACACAGTAAAAAACAAAAACATCAGATAGCCTCAGTAGTTCCTAAACACAACCAAATTAAATTTTGGATCAGGACCTGTGAAGCTTAAAGTGAGCAAATGAAGATAATCGTGCTGAAATCGAACATTACTACAAAGGCTTCAGATTCAACAGGTTGTAAACTGAGAAGTTATAAAATAACACATAAATCTCCAAACCATGTGGAATTAAACTATGCTACAGAAAAGGTGACACATTAAAACGACCCCTTTCATGGTGCATTAAGGCTCACTGAAGAGTATCAAGAGTATGGAAATGATGTGAATTATATGTTATGGAACAGTACAGTTGAACACCTACAGCAGATGGAACGGAACACGCTCTCCACCTTCAGTATCAAAACACCAAATAGGGGAGTGTGTTTTGGAAGACTGGTGTTCATTAATCCAGTAAAATTAAGACGCTTGAAGAGTCAAGATCAAGATGCCTTGACGGTGAAGACACTTTATGTTGGTATGTCCTTTACTTTGTCAAATGTCTGAAACTGCAATTATCTTGAAAACTACTTACTGTTCCAACAAGAGGATAGATGAAACCGGCCCCGATGCTAGCACGGACATCTCTGATTGGCAAAATAAATCCAGTCGGTGCCCCCTTTTTTTCAGGCATGTGGGACAGGGACAGGTGGGTCTTGGCCATACAGATGGGCAACGAACCAAAGCCCTGGTTACAGGAAAAACACATGACAGAGGTTTTTGTAGGTGAAGACATGAGCTGTGTGATTCCTGCCAGTGTGTGAGACAGTTGTTTTTACAGCAGCAGTAAACCTACCTGTTGGTGGTAGTAGTCGACCTTCACCTTGGCCTCTGGAGACAGCTCAATATCATCAGCGCCGTAAACTTTTTGGGCAATTGTTCTGATCTTCTCTACAATTGGCATCTACAGGAAAGACAATACATCAGAAATGGGTGAAACTAAGTCAAAATAGTAGTAGGAGATACACAGGGAGATTTGATTTTTTATTTATTTTTTTATATTTTATTTTTGGTTTTTCATGGGACAGCAGTACAGTTACATACTTGCAAAACAAAACGACCTCAACGACCCACAACAACAGGGCCAGAGACAACAGACAGACACCCAGACAGACACAAACAAAAAAAAAAAAGAAGAAACAGACAGATACACTGAGAGAGACAGGACAAAAAAAAAAAAAGACATATGCGCCATATGAGACAGAGAGACATGTGAGGTCCTATAAGCTCTACTGGAGTACAAAAAGCTTAACCAATCTGGTGTGCTGGTAGATTTTCCATATAGTTTAAAAATAGTTGCCATATCTTGTAGAACATCCTACTTCTTTTTTGCATCCAGTAAGGGGAAATTAGATTTAGTGACTGTACGGTTTGTATGTGATCTTATCCAAGAGACTTGAAAATAATTGAGTAAATTGTCCCACATGCATAACTTTCTGACTCTTTCTAGATAACTGCTCACTCAGGTCAGTGTCTCCATACTCTGTCTGTGAAATGTACTTATTTACTGCATTGTAACATCAGAAAAAGTGCTACAAGTCTTAGCTTCATGTCTCTGAAACACAGACCGTCTGCAATTTTCATGTCCACGTGTACAATTCCATGAAGTTGTGACTCTTGTGGTACAGAACTAGCTAACAATTCATTACTTACTGCAAGTTTTAATAAAAATATCAACATTTGGCCAAAGTAATACAGACTACTCCAATACCTGTATGTGGTTCTACTTCCACACAAGTAAGCACAATGTAGGTTATGAGTGTTCTGTGACCCATTGTTATTCAAGACACCCTTTTTGTCATAAACTGAAAAAGATGGGGATAGGTATAGTCTAAAAAACATTACTGTGTAATATTTAGTGACATCTAGCAGTGAAGTGTTAGATTGCAACCAACTAAGTACCTCCCCCAACCGCAGCTGTAAAAAAAATGTGTTGTTTTGTCTGTTCTGAGCTTTTTCATGGAGCACACATTCACTTTATTCGACACGCACACATAATAGATGACGGTAATTAGGCAGATGCATCAGTAACTGATTAGTCGATTGGTAAAAATGGCAAGCATAGTTGGCAATTGATTTTTTATTAAGGATTGGTAGATTTCTGTTTTACATCATAGAGAAGCAGAATGAATTTATGGCATCGTTTGAGCTGTTTGAGTGGTGCAAATAAGTAAAGTCTGAAAAGTTACATTTTATATTGCGGTATACTCACCTCTTGGTTGGTCAATATTTTTGATTGCCATTATTTTTAGTTTGGACAGAGGGCAGATGTTAAAAATGACATCACAACTAACTGACTTTCAAAAAATTTAATAAAATGGCTATTCCTAAAGGTAATACACCTTAATGTTGGATGCCATCCACTTTCAAAAAAAAGATGAAGAGGAAATCCATTTCAAGTTACATGGATCCATAATATGGTGACCTGCTCCATTTGTAGATATAAACAGTAACATAAACACAACGATTCTCATTTTCGTTATTATACACTAATGAAATTATTAGTATTATATGCCATTTCTGGAATTAGATTCCCCTAAATCTTGCGTACTGGATCTTTAAAGCTTAATAGAACAATCATACACAACTGACTTCCATTACAAAGCGTTTAACATCCACAAATGTCTCTTGAAATCTAGTTTTCCTCTTGAGACATGTTGGCTCAAACGTTTCTGGGAGCATGCCCAGTGAACTTCTGTCGTGTCCTTAAATGCAGTCGGTCCTGTCTGTGTAGGAGGAGCTAGTGGAGCCCATGACAAACAACCTGTGTGTCTTTTTCTCAGAAGTCCTTCCTTATCGTTGACGTTCCCCTCTACTCCATTGCTCCACCAAGTGTCCTGTCCAAAAGCTGTCCCCACTCACTGAACTTTCTACTAACTCTCATCAGCCTCTGAATGTGAAGTGGGAGCAGCGGTGAATTACTTATTGAGGGACTAATTTTACTTTGGTCCTTTAAATGTATTAAATTAGTTCTGGACCCATTGTACTCCCATTGTTGAAATCTGGGTCAATATGCAGCCATGTGGCTACTGTAGACAGGCCATCCTAACACACAAACACACGTTAGCATAACAGGATCAGTTAATTTAAGTCACAACTTCCCAACTCACTAACTCAAACCAGCTGATGTTTTTTGCATCCACATTCTCTGCTTATCTCCCAAATACAAGCCCATATTTACCCAAACTCAATGTCCAAACAACTAAAAGGTGATTAAAAAGTTTAAAATAAAAAAAAAAAAAATCGAGAATGGAACATACATATATGCATTCACTCATGCGGATAATAGCCAAAAACTAAAAAACGGGTCAAAACGTGGTAAGGTTATAATCAGTATGTTTTCTCCAACTCAAGTTCACTGAAAATGCAGAAAATTTACTAACTGTTCTCACCTCGATGTTGTAAAGGAACTGGAAGTTGCTGGGTCTGCTGACCGCCTCCTTCACAGCCTTGGCCAGCTCCACAGAGCCTCGGCCGCCCTGAGACCAGTGGTGACACGGCACAGCGTCAGACGCTCCACACTCTTTTGCGATCTGACACACCAGGTCAATCTCTGCCAGGGTGTCTGTCCTAAACAGACCATCAGCAAGATTACTTAGTCAATACAACACTTTACTGTCCATGTACCGATCAGCCATAACATTATGACCACGGACAGAAGAAGAGGTGATAATACTGATTTCATTGTAATGACAACCTTTCACTGGGTTAGATATATTAGGCAACAAGTGAACATTTAGTCCTCAAAGCTGATGTGATGGACGCAGCAAAATGAGCAACATAAGGAACAGAGGGACTTTGACCAGGTCCATATTGTAATGGTAATGACTAGGTCAGAGCATCTCCACAAGTACAGGTCTTGTTGCGTGTTCCTGGACTGCAGTGGTTAGTTCCCGACCAAAAGTGGACCAAGGAAGGACGTCCTCAGGCCAACTGATTGTCTGTGGGAGATGTTGGACAAATAAATCTGATTCACTGAGGCCCCACTGCTCTACCTCCAGGACTTCAAGGATCTGCTGCTAACGTCCTGGTCCACGTACCACAGCACACCTTCAGAGGTCTGGTGGAGTCCAGGCCTCGGGTCAGAGCTGCGTTTGTGGAAAAGGGGGACCTACACAATATTAGACAGGTGGTGATAATGTTCTGCTCCCATAGATACTGGATTGGTTGAGATCTGGTTGTTATTCTTTAGATACTTATGGTAGGTACTAACCACTTTACACAGGGAATGAACAATAAGATGTGGAGATGCTCTGACCCAGTGAACACATCGACTTTGAGCTCTACATGTTCACTTACTGACTAATGACAGGTCCCATTGTAATGAGATAATCAAAATGAATAACACATTGCCCGTCAGTGGTCATTATGTTATGGTTGGGCACTCCTATTTTTTGGGGCATTTCGTTGTACGTATTTCGCCTGGGGGCGGGGTTACGTTCTACAGGTTAGGGTTCGGGGATAACCAGATTCTGACACCGCACTGACACAAGAACCAGCATCAAACACATCAGTGACGCAGGACATAACCCCGCCCCCGGGCGAAATGCCCCATGAAATAGGAGTCCCGTTCTGGTTGACTGGTGTACATGGAAACCAAATTCATGAAACCTAAAGAGTGCTTCTGTGGGAATGTATGGCATGGTACAAGTGTATAAAATTGCAGTATGAGACTAGTTGCTTTGTGATTATGACCACACATGCATGTATATGAAAAGATCTTACTTGAAGACATTGAGCGCCACAACAACAGGGACTCCAAACAGCTGTGCGATCTGGATCTGCTTCCTCAGGTTGCTGCGACACCCATCTGCAACCAGGCTTAAATTCTGAAGGAGAAAACAAAAACAAAAACAGAGGCGTTAATGAGTCGAAAGTTGAGGTTCGGAACCAATCACTTGTCAAAGAACCACATGAGTCACTCACGGCAACTCGGCTCCATTCCAACAGTAAACAGCGAGTAAAGGATGGGAATCTGTCAGTGTGTGTTCATGTGTGAGGAAAGTCCCTACGATTCTGAATGCCAAACATTTGTTTCAGTCTCAAACACTTAAAAGTGACTGGAATTACTGGCAGGGACCTTACACATTTTGTATTTTAAAATTCTTTACTTTTCCAGAATCAAGTTGCCAGATTTCTCCAGAGGTTTATCGTACTACATTTGCCTTCTGAGCACAAATATCTGGGGTTTATTGTGCAAGTAAGGGGTTTAAAATCAGTTAATATGTACAATATGTTACAGCCTGTCTGTGTATGCTTTTATAGTTGCCAGAAGACTATAGCTAGATACTGTACTTCATAACTAGAACCCTGGGCGGATGAAAATGTGTCCAAAGCTGCAGCAGTGAAATGTGAACTTCTGCCAATTGCTTTGTGTTTTTGCTCGTTTTACTTCTAATTCTTTTTAATGTGATACATTATTAACACTTGTTCTGGTATTGTGCTACAGAGGGGTAACATGTGGAAGTATCCAAGGTAAAGTTATTCATGATTCATTCTTTTATAGGATATCATGTCAGTTTTGCTCACAGGCAGTCCAGGTTGACCACAGTAATTCAATATTGTACTGTGCGTTTGTGCACACACACACACACACACACACACACACACACACACACACACACACACACACACACACACACACGAGTCCAGCCCCG
>JAPQRQ010000017.1:25123065-25143710 GCA_037367365.1 Apogon talboti | reverse complement strand
CACACACACACACACACACACACACACACACACACACACACACACACACACACACACACACACACACGTGTCCAGCCCCGGGCTCAGGGCAGTACAACTAAACAGGCTCCATAAATTCATTTCCCTGGCTCTGTTTTCCTCAATACTTCTGGTTCTTGTTAAGGGCTTCACAATTAACTTACACGGCTTCATTATTTACTCAGCTGAACCTGCCTGAGAAATGGGATCCCACGTCCACTTCTCTCAGGACCACAGAACTGGAAGCCATATGTAGGGTTTATCTGCACTTAACCAAATTAGAGGATGATGTACATATGCATAGTGGTGTAAATTTAAATGTCAAATGGAATAAATTTGGAGGTCCTGCAGCAGATAGACTGAGGATAATGTAGGACTTCCTATATTATATCAAGCACAAATCAGGGTTTTCCACAAGGATATGGACTATCAGCCTGAGGGAAACATCCACTGGCCATAAAAGTCTACATTTCTGGCCTCTAAGATAACCATTCCATCATATACACAGATCTTAACTGCTGCATATTTCAGCAAATTTGTCTACCAAAGTGTAAATGTGGATTTCATTTGAGCTTATAAATAAATATAAACATCTAAAACCATATCCATTTCAGACCAGATCAGAACCACTCCACCTTCATCAAGACATGACCCAAATGAGGGCCTAGAAACATAAATACACTTTTATTCAATGAAAATAAACAAGGTCATTTCAAGGGGAAACCTGAAAAATATCTAATGTGGTCTTTATAATGGTAATGGTTATATAATTAAATTATTTGGAAAATTACATCATAATTCATTAAAAAAAAAATTAAAAGAAACCCTGACCTGGGTCATCTGACATTAGCTTGGGTAAATGGCCAAATGGTGAAAAAAAAAAATCAGAAAGCCCTGTAAGGCACAGAACAAGGCCACAATAATTGACGTTACCTGTTTTAGTGTGTTTACAATTCATTTATTCATTCAATCATTCATTTAGAAGTAAGTAAATGATAAGCTGAGGTATAATATTGTTAAAATTCACTTATTTTCCAGTTCATGGTTCTTCATTCACATTTTCATAGTGGAATTTTACTTTGTTGCAGACAGAACATTTTGAAGTTGTCATAATTTATATGTTCTGCTGATCTGGCCCGCTGTATGTGGCCCCTCAATTAAAATGAGTTTGACACCCCTGGTTTATACTCTAGGCCCGTAATTGCAATAATACATGTTCATGTTACATCTGTGCACTCACTGCACTTCTGCAATTCATTTATTTCATAAATATGTCAAACAATGAAGATGACGCATTCATGTTGAGCAGGTACAAATGGAGCCAATAAATCAGACACTGACATGCTTTTAATGTTTTAAAACAGAGGTTAGTGGTCTTAAAATGCATTACTGAATGAACATGCACCTGTTTAAAACTATTCTTGTAGAATCAAAAGGCAATATAATAAAGTAACAGAGTGGACTTAAGTGAGCAGTTGGCAGTTCGGTCTGCAGCCAACACATATGAAAAGCTTGAGAAATCTATATTTATATGTCAAATGAAAGCTCCAAATCTCATCGTCATGCATCAGAGAGTGAAAAACACAGACGTTCTCAGAGAAGGTCATGGCTCTGAGGCTCCAACAGTATTACACGTACATAAGTCATAATAGGGGCACTAATTAAGCCCCAGAAAGAGCATGCTGTACTGAGACTCACAGCCTGTCATTAGTTAACTCACAAACACAACGCACACGCATACTACCAAATAGTGTTATGTTAATGAGCACATGATTGTTTCATAATGGGAGTCTTGCACTGGCCAATGACTTTAAAAAGGTTTCCTGACAACTTCCTGACCTTTACAATTAACTCTAATACAACCGGCTCAGCCATTTATTTTGGCCAGAGTAAAAGTGATGTTGCAACCCGCCAGCCCCACAGTTGGAAACACTCCTCATCCATCTTTCAGACTCTAAATAGGGGCTTTTTTAAATGTTATTTGTCTGTGTATAGGTGTGTTCATAAACCGTACATATTCCTTTGCATTAAATCAGTTCATACCTCATCAATGTATTCTTTGGGAAGAGGAGCACCTGCCGACACCTGCACACACAGAAAGACAACCGATTAAAAACGCATTCATTTGTTATATACGACATCTCTACACAAACTTATTTTTCAGATGTTTTTGTGGAAAGATCAGCTGCTAAACGCTGACGTTAATGTCTGTGAATCAGAAACACATCAAGTCTAGCACATATTTATCTACTGACGCAATAGTTCCCCATTTACTGTATGAACATGTCACTCATGTTTATCTGTTCTTCACAGAGGAATACAAACATCACAGTTTCCTACTCAAACTACAGCCATTTACATGGGAGAAAAAAAAACATGAACGTAGAAAAGTAATAGTCTGGTGGAAACAGCTGAACCACACGGAAGAGAATCTAGGTTAAACATCACAAATAACCCTTGGTAGGACTGTGGGTTAAGATGTCTGTGCAGGTTCTCATTTGCCCAGGTCATTGTCCTTCTTGGAAATTCTTCTCGGTTCAACTGGACTGGTGTGGTTCTTTTGAAAACGTTTCATTTCTCATCCAAGAGACTTCTTCAGTTCTCACTGTGGGTTAAAGTGAATAGGAAGACTGTAGTGTATACACTGTCTGTACTGTTGACTAACTGTATAAAAAGTATTATTTATCAATGCTGATTGAGTTACCTCTGTAAAGTATCTCTTCATAGCCAGGGAAAAGCATGTTACCACTCCTTTGGGGTAATCACGTGCTAATTTAACTCGTTTAAGACATTAATGCCATTGATTATTTAACACAGAACAGACTGGACATGGAAAATCTGCAAAACAAATCCAAGTACTGGATGACAGGCCTGTTTGATATGAGGAAAAGCTGTGATGTGCTCTAACCATGCTCTATGTGGCTATATTGGTATGTTATACAATGAATATACAAACACTGAAGTGTGTAGATTAGCTATACAGGATGAAAGTGAAGACAAATGGTGCAAACATATGGTCCAAGGATCAAGGGCTCCATTTGACTGGTCAAGTATTTGCACGCATGCATGGTGCGTATACAATTTATTTATTTATTCTATTAAACTTTATTTAACATGGACAAAAAATGACTTGAGATGAAAAATCGCTTTTGCAAGAGTGTCCCGGCCGAGAAAACAGCAGAAGTTACAGAAAATAGAAATTTCAGCCATACACCGCACTAAAAATGTACATAAAACACAGTATTTATTCCAATTCAGACAGCCTTGAGATGTGTGTTGGAAATATGAGTCATCAGTCATCACTAGAAGTCACCGTGATCCAGAAAAAACAGGCAGTAGAATGTGAGGTGACAGTACATGTATATAGCACTGTTTTGACTGTGGTTTTTTGTTGACTTTGCTGTCTTATATAACCTGTATGTGTTGAAATAACTTACGTTTGGGCCTCCACCGTGCATCTTCAGGGCTCGGACGGTTGCAACCAGCACCACCACATTAGGCCTCAGTCCTGAAGCCCGACATTTAATGTTGAAGAACTTCTCCATTCCGATGTCTGCTCCAAAACCAGCTTCAGTCACTGCAAGGTAAGGTTCACATTTGAGGATGCAACGGAAAACAAAACAACAAATGATATTAATATGTGTTTAACGTTACTGATGTTTAACTGAATATGACCTTAAGACCTTTTAATGCATGTATGCAGGTTCAGTGAGACGACGTTAAAGAATCGTTGCAGGCGAGTTCAGCTGTGTTTCTGTGTAAACAGTAACACCATGATGAGTAATGGGTTCACTGTAAGGGCTCTAGAAGAGACAGAGGGCCTCTAATACAGACAGTCCTACACACAGGCCTCTTGAACGGGATCCAAACAAAGCAAATAGTCCATCTGGAGTGACGGCCTTGTTAAGATAAGGCTTCCTGTTACTTGTTGTGTGTATGTGTGTGGGACTGTGTGCACCAACAGGTACTTTGCCCATTCTCTGTGGCACACTTTGGATGTTGAATCCTGGTGACAAAAGAACAGAACACCACCATGCAAACTAGAAATGGACTGTGGGATGAATGTTTCCGTCTCCTGCCGTGTTTCCTTCCTGTTGTTCGTTTCCAGTGAGTATCTTACATTTTGTGACGGCCAGAAAATACCAATAAAGCCCTGAAGTTCAGCGTGCCCTTCTGTCACTCACAGGAAGAGAGTTTGCTCTGATTTTATCACAAAATAGTCTGACTAGACATTGACATGTTGTTAAAATAATTTTCCAATAAAATTCATTAAAAACTCAGACTGTATTATTATGTAATATTAACATGCAAAGAAAAAAAAATCTGATGACGCTCACTAGTTACCTTTCCTCTGGTTAGGGGGAAAAATACATTATTCAATGAGTTTCCACATACCATATCTTAAATGAGTGTACAGTTACAAATATTACAGTAATACTATAGGTATTGATATAATTATGATTGAAAATACCAATGTAACATCAACTGAGATTAAGGATGCAAGCTCATTTTCTGTGCAGCCTGCAGGTCGAACATAACAACCAACTGCTAACACACTTGCCATTTAATTTAATTAAAAGGTTAACATGAAATAATACTAGGAAGCATGTCAAGAAGCAAATATAATTAAGGTAATAAATTATGTGCCTATGTTTCATGTGTGGGTGTGGGCACAGATTTGATCTATGAACTAAAGGCAGTTAAACTGTCACAGCTATAACAATACCAATCCTTTTGCAAAAATCAATGATACTACGCTGGAGGCACATGGAAAAGTATTTAACTCAAGTTTGATGAGATATAGTGCTTGAAAAATAAATGACCAAGAAAGTCAACAGTAAAGAATTAGTAATAAGGGCATTAAGGGCCTGAGCAGACGTCTCTGAGGTTTTCTGCTTCGTTGAGAGGAAAGTGTTTGAAGAAAAGAATCACCCTTTGTTGGTAATAGAGAATGGCCAGAAGGAGTGAAATAAAGTCTGTGAAAAAGAAACAAGAAAAACACAAAGGGCACACAGGATTTAACAGGTTGAGGGAATAGAAAATGTAGAGAAAAGGTGAAAAGAAAACTGAAATTCTGGCAGAGCAATGGATATTCAGAGAAAATAAAATCATCAAAAATATTGAAGATATCTTGCATTAAATAACAGCAAGTATGACAGGACTTCCACTACCACTTAACGAGCAGGAGCTTGACCCCAAAGGATGTCATGAGGAAACACTTGCACACTTCCTGTTCTGTGGGACAACCTTGAACTGCCCAGAGCACAGGCTGTTTTTCAGAGTGAAAAGGGAGCTGGATGAGATTATTGCCAGTGAAAGCATTTGTATTGGCAACTCCGCCAATCTAAATATCAACATAAGCAGTTGAAAAGTAGGCTACATCAACACTGTGTACTACTTCTGTGCATATTTCTCATAATAATCTATGATCTGCTTTGGAAATAAGGTAAAAACCCTTGTTCATCAATTTCACAGTTTAATTCCTCAGGTGATGACAGTGAAAAACAGCCGAAAAACACAGACAAACCTTCACATTTAAGGCCTTTTTAGTTGGTGGTTAAAAAAATAATCATTGTTTTACATGGTCAGTGTGTAGTCATTTCCAAGTAGCCACTTCTCTACAATAGGAATGTTTGGCTGCTCTAGTTTGGGGAGGCATTGCGGCGAGGGAAATCATATGGTAAGTTAGTATCAGGGGTTATCTGCGTTTAGTACTCCAGACTGGTAATGATACAGGAATCCCTCACATCTGGTATGTGGAATTCAGCAGCCCCCTCCAAAAGCAGCATTTCTCCATTTTGAGTCCAGATTCCAAAAACCCCACAATAATATAGAGCATGATGAAGCACGGCCATGAGTATGTTCATACACACCCTACAACCTGAGTTCACAAAGAGTTCACTGACTTTATTTGAGCAGAGAAAAGAGAATTAAACACTATATTAATAAAAAAAAAAAAAAAAGACAGTGATGTGGGGACAACAAATACATTATAAATCAGATGACCGTACCTTTGGGGGATTGTTTAACGCGTTATCATTCCTTTGAGAATACACTGGAACGAAGCCAAGTACAGCACATGCCATGTGGACGTTTATTACATATCGTAGGCCTCCCTCTCCCCTTGTTTCCTGCCTGTCGCCTATAAAAGGCAAGACTGCACCGAATTATTAAAACAGTTGTAAATTAGCAAGGCAGAGCCCTACCACTTTTTAAATAAAGACAATTTTACATGGATGCACAGGTAACCGGTGACTGAAATCACTATCAGCAAATAATTTATATGTTGTGTTATCTTATAGGCTGTTTCATAAGTCATAAGTGCTCATTCAAAGATGTTGTGATGAAGATTTTAAAGACTCTGGGAGAAAAGGAGAAAAAATAACAAAAGGAAAATGACAATATATGGTTTTTGAACATTGAGAACATTGTTAGTTAGTGCATCAGGGCTGAATGATATGGAAAATAAACATTATTTAATAAACCTATCTATCTACTGGTCTGTACCAAATACACCTGTTCCCTTACATCTGGATAATATGATGAACCACCTCCGCATCATCACTGTGCTTCTTTTATAATATGTTGAGACAAATTTAACATTCATCTACATCACAACACCTGTGATTTGGATATTACATGTCACCATATTATAATTTCGATCATATTTCTATTTCAGTTTTTTCCTGCTTTGTTAGTGTATTCTATTTATATCATTTATTGCTTTTATCTCTTCACACTTACTTTCCTTTTTGCTACTTTCAAGAGTGTTTTTGTTCGCAACTGAGCTGTTGTGACCAAGTAATTTCCCTTGTGGATCAATAAAGTTTGTCTAAGTCTAAGCTGTGTAGCCCTTGTGTGCATACTCAAACTACTGCATCGGTATGGAACTACATTTTTTCGGTTTTAGCTCAACATAAAGCAGATCTAATAATGTCACCAAATTCCTGGTTTTCTAACCTGACTGAACTCTTCAAGCTGATTTCTTGCCAAAGAACACGGCAAACTTATGAGAAGACTAGATCACACAAACAGCTGAGTTGTTGTGTCATTCTGTCAAAATTAACTGTCATGTTTTTGCCCTTTTGACTAGTTTCAAGCTAAGCTGGTAGCATCTGGGAAAAGAGAAGGGAGCTGAGTGCTGGTAGTGGGGGGGGGGTACATGCATCCCAGCTGCTGAGGGGAGGAAAAGGAGGGAGGCTGAGTTCCTGGCATACCTGGGAGTAAGGTAACAAACACACAAGTCAAGGGAGGGAACAGACAGATGGAAAACAAGCGGGGTAGAGAGGTGAGGGAATAAAACACACATGAGCCTCTCTGTTTCTCCGCTCCGGTGTTGTGAAACCCAACTCTGCCCACGCCGCCCACACATTCACCCAGGTCACAGATGTTGGCTTGTCTACATGTTCAGTGTGCTCTAACATCCAACCTTTCACTTCTACTTGTTACTGCCGTTAAAAACCCCAGATCAGATTTACATTTACACTGACGTACGCAGTGATATAAGCCGGGAAACAACAAGAAATATGAAGAAACGCACCTGACAAGCTCCGATGAACTCGGAACACACAAGACAACACACACAGACACACACACAAATTCCAAACATTTTTCTGCAGCCAAAGTAAATGAAGATGGAGAGAGAGCAGCAGGATAGATAGACAGATAAAAATTGAAATACTCAAGTATGCTTTGACGTTCAGGGATTAGTGTGGTTTACTCTAAAGCATTCCAGTGGCTCTTAAGATTATCAATCTACTTCCTTCCTTTCTCCTGTGTTTTTTATGCAATGCGTCTACCAGTTTTCCTAGAAAGTTACGCAGGAGAACGACGCCAAAGCAGCACAGCAGCTGACCAGAGCCAGAAGCAAAGCTAGGAGAAATGTGAGCCAAAGGTTGGGAAGCAAATCTTAAGTTCATGACAGCAAGAAATGCAAGTGAATGTTTAATGCGTCCTATTGAAAACGTTTAGATCCTAATTGTGTGATTCAAACTCGACACTTAATGGCTTTTCATATGCAAAGTTTTGGTGTGTGTGTATCTTTGTTGTATTGTGTGTGATGTGCATGCAGAGGCCGGCTGCTCTTACCCACAAACCCGTCTCGTCCAACCAACTTCAAAGCCAACTTGTCTGCTAGCACCGAGGAGTTGCCATGGGCGATGTTGGCAAAAGGCCCAGCGTGGACAAACACTGGTGTACCCTGGGACAATTAGAAGGGCACACAAAAACACAGGATGAGCTGCGAAAAGTGTGTAGCCCACAGCAACTCACCCAACCGGGAATAAACGAGGGCTAAACACTTCTTTGATACTGGTCCACTTTATGTAAATACGACACCTTTCATTCAACTTTCAAGGATAAATATTCAAATGTGGTTGTGTTTGTCAAAACAGTAAGAGCAAGTTAAGAGGTACTCGACGTGCGTGTCAGTCTGGACATGAGCCAGATGGACCCACATGAAAAAAAAAAAAAGCACTACTGACACTGACACCTACAGCAAACTGCATACTGTATATACACAGCATGATAAACCTGACACTGAGCCCGTTTACATGACCATAAAAACCCAATAACTGGGAGGATTCAGATAATTGTAACATTCAGCTCTGATGTGTTTACATGGACTTCAGAAATGAGATAATCGAAAAAACCCTGGATTAGACGTTTCAGTCCATTATTGCTTTTCTTTCGAAGTACGTACATAGTGATAGTTGACTCAAACCTCCTATCATCGTCTTCCGCTCATGTTTGACTACATCGCTTCAGCTTTCCACAATTGAATTGTTTTCACACGTGCAGATGTAAAAGAACAAAATAAATCACATTAACAGGTTTACATGCATGAAGACGTTGGCATTTTGGGGACAACTCCAGGTTACTGCTGTTATCTACTAAAAACATATCAGATTATTCTGTTTACATGACCATTTGAATAATTAAATAACTCCAGAAATCAGATAAAGATTGGAGTATTAGTGTGCATGTAAATGAGCTCAATGAAAACCCAATATTGAAAACAAAAATACAGACACTATGCTCAATTAGTAAAGGGTAATTCTGAGAAGCAGGTTCATTGTTTCAGGTTTTGCTTAACGTACAGTCAACTGTTCATATCTACAGAGGAAGCAGGTTGAATTCACATGCTGCCTAAGATATGCTGTCATGTTTCTACAGTAGCGCAGACCACGTCGCGGTGTCTCGATCTCAGTGCATTAGGCAATGTGATCGCATCGCTCAGGATGCAGGCTAACACTAGCTCTAAACCGGGCCAAGATTGTATTGGACTAAATTCAGCTGAAACTGATTTTTTTTTTCACCCCCTCAGAGGGTTGAAACCGAGCTGCTCCTGCTCCGACTCCCCACCGCTGGCCTTCAAGAAGCAACTGCACTCCAACCTCAGTTATGAATTGTCCAAATATATTCTGTGGGGTGTACCCACTTCACAAAAGACAGGAAATCAAATAATATGGTTGCCTAGGCAAGGTCTACTCCTCAAGATCACAATCCTTCCGTTGCGCTTATAACAGACTTAAAAAGGGAAATCACTGTGAAAACCGGTCAAGAAGAAAACTGGGGAAAGCAGAGCGAGCCATTGTTACACTGCATGTGAATTCTGTGAGACGGAGGAAAAAGGAAGGATGGGAAGGCCTTGCACGGTTTTCTAAGCTTTTGTTTGCATACCTCTCTCTGCCTACATAAACAACCTTCCCTCAGAGGAGTTAACAAGGTTCTGACAAATGGTGCGTTGGTCTCTGTAAACTGTGAGTTTAGAGATCAAGCAAAAATCTAACTGCATGTTGACATAAATGCGTTAAAACAGAAAACAGAAACATCAAGCAAAACAAAAGAAGACTGACTGTCACTTTGGCGGTAAAAAAAATGTAAGTGTCGACAGCACTTTTACCTCCGTATTCTTATGTAAACTCCATTCACGTCACGCATTACGTGGATTAACATGGATTACGTGTGTGTTTAAACTGGGTCAAGTTGAAGTTCAAGAGTTTTCAGTTTTCACACATAAAGGAAAAGTGATTCAGGAAATAAATTAGCAACAATACGTGCACTAAAGTGGAAATAAAAGAGAAGTTTGTGAAGTGAAGGAAAAGAAGTGAACAAAAACAGGAAGATGGATATCATGTCACCGTTTCCTCTTTTGGTGAATCTCAAATACTATCTAATATCCCAGCTGCAAAACAGTGTTCAACCCGTACAACAGCCTAGATGTTCAACCAGAATGAGGATCTAAGTGAGGGGGTGTCAAAGTCATTTTAGTTCAGGGGCCACATACAGCCCGAGTGGGTCAGACCAGTAAAATGATAACAGTTAAACAAAGCAGAATTACATTATGTATATGTTTATATCTACAAAGTATCCTTCAAAAAATGGGAATAACATGAACAACCTGTGATTTATAAAGAAAAATAAGTGTAATTTCAACAATATTATGCCTCCACTTATCATTTGCACATGTGCATTACAACTTAGAGATCACAATGGATCTACAAAGACACAAAACATTTAGTAACAGGCAAAATATTGTTAAAATTGTACTTACTTCTCTGAACACGTTTCATGTTGTTCATATTTGTTCAGGTTATTCACATTTTTTGTCTAAAGATGGTTTATAAATGTCAACATTTTTATGTAATTTTACTTTTCTACTGTGGAAAAACAAAGAGAAAAACTGGACGTTTACTACAATTCATCCCACGGACCGTACTGGACCCTTTGTTGGGCCACTTTTAGTCCACAGGCCGTATATTTGACACCCCTGATCTAAGCCCTAATAAATGGAGCCACCGGTCTGTCTATGCTATGGCCCATGTCTCTGCTCAGGAAAGATGCATGGAGTGGACTCTGTGGGACTCCACGTAGACAGGATGTCAGGAAAAACACACAGAGACTGGGCTCTGGTTAATAGGCACGTACATTTCTTTTCCTCTTATGCTATGGCTCATCTAGACCTAAACCCATCTGAAACAACACAGAAATGGAAGATCTAGCACACAAACATTTCACCTTCCACATGGCAGCTTTATTCTCATGTGTACGCCTGTGTTGAAAACATACAATCACAAATGAAGAGGCCACAGAGGGCACCAATGGTCAACCTTGATGGAAAGTTCTCATAGAGCTCTGAGGCCTGGACAGTCCCGATACCAGCGCCCCGACCAGAATCACAGGAAAACCACACAGGAAGCAGTTTCACACAACAGGGCCACAATGTTTCCTCTGAAAAAAAACTGAGAGTAACCAAATCTGTGCTGCATACAACACTCCACTCCCTCTACAACCTTAAAAACACCCAACGTGGGAGTCTGTGTTTATTTTCCCCACCCAGAAACCACGTAATCAAGCTTTCCGTTCTAACCAACAAAGAGCAAACAATCACAAAGTATTTCTTTGACAAAAAGAGAAGCACAAAGCTCTTATCGGGAACACGACTGCTAACAGTGTGCATTTTGTAAACTTCATTCAAATCAATCCAACAAAAGGTATGCGCTGAACTGTCAATGCAAATGAAGGATTTCAAGGAACTTTCAAGAATGTTCCAGGAGGTACGACAAAAAACATCGAAATATCTAAATGTGTTGGTATAAAATATAACCGCTCATATTTGTAGACACAAACAGCCAATTCCAAGGCAACAAAAACATAACAAATGGCATTTTTTGTGACTATACACCAATGAAAGTATAATTATGAATATTGTAATCCTTTCATGCAACTTGATCCTCCTAAATTCATTGTGGCTTTGGCACGATGTTTATTCTTTTTTTTTTTTAAATGTATTTATTGAGATTTTCTTCTATTAACCAAGAGAACAAACAACAAGACACACAGAGAGTATATAAAAATAGACACACAAAGAAACTAATACTGAAGGAAAAAACCCCCAAAAAATCCTAATGCTTATTCTAGTTTTAAGAAATCTAAATATTGGAAGATGTCTTCGCTACAAGAATATTTACCTTCCTGCTCATTGAGCTATGCCTTCACTGCAAAAACAACTCCGAGTGTCAAGATTAGCATCATTACCATTTAAGATGAAGTACATAATGGGTGTATTTATGAGCATGTAAGAATAGTTTATGTGCCTGTGTGATCTTATATCTCTTCATCGTACAGTAATGCATTAAAAGCTAAATGAAAGCCAGATGTTGTGAGAGGAGAAATTATGGCAAAAGCCGTTACACACAAATTAAACTGTTTTTTTCACGGCTGCTGGCCAAGATGGTATGAATCTGGACCACACGGTTTCCTCAGAGCGCTCCACCTGTCCTCAGCTCGCTGCTCTACTGCTATTAAGATAAAGAGCCATGGGAGGAAAAGGTCAATCTATCATGCTTTTTTAAAAGCTCTCAAAGGAGCACTCTTTATCATTCTTTCTTTTTCACTGACAGCGGAGGTAGAGGAAGGTCTAAGTGTGCAGTTTCGACGTCCCGGTGGAGATCTATTTGCACGAGCACATATTTACACTCGGTTCAGCAGCGTAATGATGTCTTAAGAGGGGCTGCGTTCGTGTCTCACCTCAAGGGTCTGCATCAACGTTGGCTTGATGGCATCTTTCATTAACACAGCCAGCGCTCCACTCACACCCTGGAAAGAAAAGAGACAGAAACAACTGGGGGATTAGCAAGAAAAGGTTAACAAGAAAATAAGGTGGCTTTCTAATACCGAAAACTCATCTACTGATGATCTGCACTGTGGTCATCTGTTGTATTATAGATGCTAAAAGGCATTATAGTCCATTTGCAGTCCTTGCTCCTTTATACGTTACCACTACAGGGTGTGCTTCCTACAATAAGCTGTGTCAGCAATCTGGAAAAACTAACATATAGTATATACATGCAGCAACACACTCTATCCCCTCTGGGGCTGCCTTAAGGGGTGGTGATGTTATTGCATCCTGGCTAATCAGAAAGCCTAATGTAACTTTATAGGGGATCCTCCTCTTCAGCTCTGAAACAACGCAGGCTGCAGCCCTCTGTGGGAAACCAGAGCAGCTGACCCTGCACAGGGATCAGGTGAGAGGTGCAAAAAATCTGCTTTACATCTTAATACCTGGTTACACCTGAAATAGACATGTTGAGATGAGCTGGAATGCAAACATTTATCCCCTGCAACTTAAAGAAATAGCAAACCATAATACTTTTTATTCTAATTCAGTCATGTCATATGCCAAAGCAGTTGTGGATCATTTTTGTTGCTGAAAATATAACATTTTTCCAATTGCACAGCACAATTTTTTGAAACAGGAATCTTTCAGAACAGATGAATACCAATTATCAAAGATCAAGGAGACAGATAGGAAGTGATAGACATTTACAGTGAAATGAAAACACACTTTGTTGAAATGTTTGTCAAATTAGAGAAGCTAAAATAGTGCATTTAGATCCACTATTGTATTGGACATTGTACAATGAACATACTGATGATCACAGAATTGCTGAATATAGACTTATTAATGGGCCAGGCTGATAATGAGTCAATCTTTAATTTGAATGACCGTGTTAGGGTTTTCTATGTGGTCTTAAAAGAGACAAAGCTTTATTGTTTATCTGAAAACAGAAAGCATATTAGGTTGGAGAAAAAGTGAGGTGTACAGACGATAAGCTGTTTTTTTAGCACTGTGTGAAAAGACTATACACAGCAATTTGAACCCAGCTCCGTTTGGGTTAATGAACCTAATTTTGGACAGTTTTTGAGAGTTTACACCAAAAACACATTGTTTCAGAACCTGGTACCTTACTGTAGGTCCCAGCAGGAACAAAAAAAAAAAAAAAATTACAGGTTTCCCTTGAACAATAGTGTGAATGGTTGCAGGTGTGTTGTATTCTACAGCTTGGACATAAAGGATAGAGGTGAAAACAATGTAGAAGTCTGAGAAACCAGTGGAAAAAAGAGCAACAACTACTGCCTAAACCCAGGACTTGGTGTTAATTATGTTATGTACTGATCCATTAAGTAACACAAAAACAGCAGTTTTCAAAAAGTGAATCTGGATGGAACCATCCTCTTAAGGACACGTCCTTGATTGAAATAGATCCACTCAAAACCTGGGAAACACTGGTTCAAAAGATGTAACCAAGAGCCCAACGATCCTGAACAGAACCGGTCCAAGAACCACAACTAATTTGGTGGAAAGGGCCTGACCGTAACACTCACCAGATCCTCTGCAGTGACGGGCTGTCCACAGCGACTGGTCCCCACCACCATACGTGCCAGTCTGTTTTTCATGTCCTCCAGACTGTCTGCCAGAGCCAGGATGGCCATGATCTCACTGGCCACCGCAATGTCAAACCCAGTCTACAAAAATCACTCACAACGTTAACCACAACACATTAACACTGTCATTCTACAGCCATCCAAGCTGGTGGATCTCAGGATTTGTCCAGCTGCTTTAAATACATGACAAACATATAAAACCCTTTATTAGTATAGTTTATTAACCATAAATGTTCAATAAGGATGCATGGCCTTATTGAAAAAAGTGTTTCATTTTTCAGTTGTTTGATATGGTGGCCAACAGAGCTCAACACACTGCAACTTAAGAAAACATGTAAATATCTCCATCAAATTGACAACACATGCACAACAAATACTCACTACACAAGTATTTAGCGTGCATGCGCTGTCAAAATGATAAATAGGGTTTTTAAATCTGTTTCTTTCTGTCTATTTGCATATGTTTTAAGTTGTAGTGCACTGAGGTCTTTTGGCAACAATAATTTCATTTAATTTGCATAAGTGTCTTGTTTTCAGAAGCTTTCAGGATGATTTTTGAGAAAAAAAAAATATTTAAGACAGAATGAAATGCCTTGATCATATGATTATTGGGGCCACATGGAAAATCTGTGTAAAACTTAGAAACTTTCTAGCTAATATCTATGTGTGGTAACGTAAAAGAAACAGACAGGGAGGAAGACAGAAGGCATGAGTACGGAAACAGAAAGTAGTCTTCATTCCACGCAACAAAAAGAGAAACATATCTGAAACCACATCAACCCACCAGGGAACACAACATTTCGATTCCCACTCCCAGTGATAATACCCTGAGGAGGTATAGTGTATCCTGCACTGGAGGAAAGTGGAGGGCAGAGAAAAGAAAGGGAAACAGAATGGATGGACTGATGGCCGTAAATGTAAGCATATGCTGAATTAGCTTAGAGGCCATTCCAGGTGTGTGTGTGTGTGTGTGTGTATGGGTGGGTCATTTTCCCTTTTCTTTAAACATTTGCTTTCACTTAAGTCCTCTTGCTTCCCATTGAGGTGAAGTGTTTATTTACAGGATTTCATTTAGCTGTCATTACTACAGACATATGGGTGAAATACATCTGGGCTTTATCATGGACAGAGGAGAAGGGAGTGAAGGGGGGGGTGGTCTGTGTGTGCATGAGAAACTCAACTGCAAGACTGACTTGGTGAGTGGGTGGGTTATACTGTCTGAGCACATAAAAACACAGGCATTACAAAAATGTTCGCTCATGCTGATGACACTCCTCCCTCAGAACCTACGCAATGGAAACACTCACAGAAAACGCAGAAGACAAGAAAATATTTGCACCGAACAGAAACGTGACCTGTTGGATTCACCAGGTCAATACTAATAAAAGAGTTTAAAGTTAGGTAAAATACCTGAAAAGATGAAGTAAAAAGGTCCAGACATACCTCTCTGACCTGCCCTTTCTCAGTGCTTGCTTGGCCGACTGTGATCTTCCTCAGGAAACGGTCATTGGTATCAACAACTACAACAAAAAAAGTTCAATATTCAACGACATTTTTCATATGACTTCCGACTAAAACAGGCAATCATGAATGACTCTTTATCACACATGTATTGACCGTCTGTGGAAATTAATTGTTAAACTCGAGTCAGATGGAACATACAAACATGAACTACTATAAGCATAAACCCCAGAAACAGCACAAATGTCGTGTTTCAAGGGGGTTTTCTCCTGTTACAGACCACTGTGGGTCTGACCCTGGCATGTTACAAAGACAGCCTTAGCCCCTTTTCCACCAACATTCCCAGGAACTTTTATGACTTCAGGAATTTATTTACCTGGATAAAACAAATTCCTGGTAATCTGTGTTATTTGTGTTTCCACCGCACCTCAAAGTTCCAGGAAATTTATGAAAATCAGGCTCGGTCATTGACTCAAACTCCCACTGAATTTATTTTAAGCATATTCTGCATATATGTTAAATAAAATCCAGGCTCTTTGGAGTGTATTTGGATGGACAGATGATTGCGATGCACTTGAAGAAGCGAGAACGCACAATGAATGAATTGAAGCTTGCTCTTAGTGGGTCAATGGAAGATAGCTGTAAGTGTTTTCCACCAATCAGAGTTCTTCAGCACACAGCCCCGCCCCTCAAGAATTCTGGGAATCTGAAAAGTCCTACCCCCTGTACTAGGAACTTTTTCAGGGAAAGTTTGGCGACAACTGAAAGTTTTTCACTTGGGTCATTTCAGTGGAAACGCACCAAGGTTTTTCAAGATCACAAGTAAAGTGAAAGTTCCCGGTAAAGGGGCTCTTGTGACATTTCTTGCAATTCTGAAGTCCAAACTATCCTAAAAGTGTTTTCATCCTGTTGATGAACTAAATATTTGTTCAGTTTGAACCAGTCCAAGATCAGCTCTTTTGGTTGGACCCAAGACCGGCTGTTTGGTTTGAACCAGTGTCACACCTACAAATCTGGTTCTGATCAAGCTGGACAGTCCACAGTCCACAGTGTGAAAGCCCCTTTAGATTATTGATTGGAATTCTTGTGCTTTCAACCGCTTAAAGTAGAAAAACACAAAATATGGGCATCAGGGGAAAGAGAGTGAGGGATTTACATGCATTGCAGCATTGCAGCTAACTGGGAGTCAAACCAGGACTGGCTGCTCAGGGCATTTGGGCCCATGTGGTATGAGCTGCAGCCACTCAGATATCAGGTCGCCATAAAGAAAGATTCTAATCTCTCATTGTTACTCAAAGTGAAAAACACAGTTTGTTTCATTAACAGTCGCACCCACATAACATGAGCTGGAAAATGTGTTTTTAATCTCCAGGGTTGGTCTCTTAAGAATGCCCTCTGAAGCCACTGGAGTAAATATCCCATCAGTCATAGCAGCACCCAGCTGGTTGTTCTCACTGACAGCTTTAGACCAACACAGCAACCACTGCGGTAGCTATTCACTCCTACTACTCACACATTTATACTCTCTGATTGATGACCGCATCGCTTTACGTTAGCGCTGGACGAACAAAAGGCCCAGATCTGACAGAACCAGTTTCGAGAAATGACAAACCCGCTGTTGTGCAGGGAATAGTACTTTTATGATTCAGTATCTTAAATAAAGGAAAACATCTTCTAATTAAAGACTTCATGTGACATTCTTATGCCACAATGGGAGAGTGCCTTTATACCACGGGATGTTTGTCGAAACATCTTTCAAGAAAATTACATTTGTGTGATAGTCATCATAGTAGGTTTGATGCTTGCAAAAAAAAAAAAAAAAACACTGGCTGATTTGAAACAATACTAATGTTTCTCTATGAAATATAAGTGTATATCAAACAGGTATAAAAACAAAGTAGAACATAACACACTTTCCTATCTGACTGGTTAAACAGTAACATCACATTGATGCTAAATTTCACTCATATTTTCCATCATGTCAGCCAGGCCGGATGGACAATGTAACCACAAAAGAGGTGAAACTAATGTCCTACACTTGCAGCGATACCTCTCTGCCAGGTGATCTTTGACGGGTCAAGGTCCAGACGCACAAACCTGCCGACCTCCTGTGGTGAAAGCGACGTGGGTTCTGTTTTATTGATGCCAAGACGCTGAAATGAAAAGAAAAAAGAGGAAAAAAAACATTTGCCATTCCTCTGTCAATGTTTTGAAGAAGTGATGGTTGCTTGAGATTCTTGGCTTGGGTTCCATGTGTATACAGATGTTCCCTGATTGTTTCAAAAGAGACAAACACTGAGTTGACTTATGTTCCACCATCTCCCTCCTCCATTTCCATAATGTGCATTCTTTAATACGTCATAAAGTTCCATTACTCATGTCAATTAAAACATAAGGGCCTCATATGGCATTAAGACACATTTGGAGATGGGGCAAAGCCAAAGAATAACGTTTCAAGACATGCTAAATGAGGACCCCTAGTGGACAAATCTGGCTGTGTCGAGCCTTTTTGGCCAGTTGCTGTTCTCATTAGTGATTCTATAGTGTTTAGACTTACCTGTAGCCTGGAAATCTGGATGGGGGAAAATGTCCTGACTCCATTCACAGACGGGACCAGTCTACTGAACAGGGCCTATGGAAGCATGACATAAAACTCATGAAACACTGCTCATCGCAAGGATACTCAACTGAGTTTACATTCTGGATGCTGCACTGATCATTTTGCAAAACACAGTGAACATTATTTGATTAAATCTGAGATTTTTTGGTTGAAATGTAACCAACAAAATTTTATAACTACAATACAATTAGAGTTAAATACCTGATTTATTACCCATATATAAAGCTTTTCCCAAGTTAATTTTAAAACACATAAAAAAAGAAAAAAAAGACAATGGGCCCATCAGTGTTATTAATTTCATCTGACCAGTTTTGTATATTTACTAACTGGCCACCGGTGTCCACTCATTTTTGCAAAAGTGGCCTTTCAGCAAAGCAAGTATCTCTGTCTCATTGTTTAAAAAAATTACACTTTTCTTAAAAAAAAGCTAAATATTTTGACACATTTGGGGTGTATCCCATTTATACCTGTCTACTCAATACAACCCTGTTCAGGACTAAGTGATCTGGACAATTAATAATGATCATGTTTTCAAACTTAAAATGTCATTCATTTCAAGATTTCAGCTACATATGGTACACACATTAAAATAATCAGTGCTAAATAAATATCATTAATGTCTTAACACACAGATTATCCATTGCTATGAATAAATCATTACTGTGTTACGTAATCACCTTATCTGACTGAGTTGCCTCATGAAGCATCCTGGCATCGACAGCTGCTGCCACCAGGTTATTCGCTGCTGTGATGGCATGAATATCACCAGTCAGATGGAGGTTGAACTGAAGGTCAGGACGATATGTGGACAAAAGAAGAAGCAGTGAAATGCTTAGATGAAACGCACTAAGGTATGAGTTATCAGAGTGATGGAGAGCCGTACACACGGGTAAGATAAGGGTTAAGAGACAGATTCAGAAGTTTAGACAATAATCCAATAATGTTCTACAAAAGTCTTTAAATATACTGTATTATGGCATTTATTTCCTTTCTGAATGGCACTGTTAATGTATTAATGAGAAGGAAAGGTTTTTGTTTGCTTCCCTGTGTAACCAGTGTGCTGAACTTCCATCATCCATGTTATGCCACAGCTCCAGGGGGGTGTGTGCATGTGTGAATTTTTGTGCAAACTGGTTTGAGTTTATACACCTCTAAGGTCTTTGAAGCTGGAGCTGGTCCTGTTAGGACTCATTAAGCGTACGTCTGTGTGCCTTACCTCCTCCATGGGGATGACCTGGGCATATCCCCCTCCAGCAGCTCCCCCTATGCACACAGAAGAGGTGGCGCAGTTAGCGGCTGATGGACACACACAGACACACAAAGGAGCAGTGCTGTGCATTGGACTCTGAGTGAACTGCTCCACCCGAACACAAAATGTAGGAGGGGTATGAAATGCTAGCCCCATGCTGATAATGACAGTGAATTACAAAGTTACTTGATACCCAAGTTCTGGTTCGGTCTGTGGCCTTTGTCTTTGAATTCTTGCTCAATGTATTCAATAGGAAGCAAAACAAAAATCAACATTATTATTTCAAAATAAAATGCTCCATTTGAAACAGTCGGGAGTTGTCTTACACGAAAACACGTCATCTTAAAATATATTGGAAAAGTTATTTAGTGTCCGTTTTCTTACAAAACACTGTTTCAACATGTAACATCAGTCTTCTTTTATGAAAACAAGACATCACCGTGTAGTCATGGACCCGTGGGGAGCACGAAGAGGCAGTGGCGGATCTAGACGATTTTACATGGTGTGGCAGGAGGGTTTGGCAGGGAATGTCCTCAGTGCGGTATGTGGAATCACATATGTATAAATGGACTCAATAATACTTGGAAAATATTTTTTTAATTGTTATGCAATGGAGTAGAAATAGATAAAATAAGATAAATCTAAAGTTTTACATATCTAACCTTATAACAAAGGCTGTTAGTGAAAAGATGTGATTTTATTGAGTAACATGTTTTGTCACTGTACTGGAATCTATATGCAAAATAAAACCATACCGTGTGGTCCAGCTGAAATAAGGGTGGATCCTCCGACTGCCTGCCATCACTGTCCATCTGCCTCCTCAGCATCTGCTTCTGTCCCTCTGTCACAAACCAACACTTCCTCATGTCCATCCCTCACACTGACATCATCATCGTCTTCCTCTTCTTCACTTCCTTCCTGGTCTGTTCCTCTCTCAGTGGTCCTCTCCAGCTCTGACCCTGGTTTCTCTACCATTCTTTCTTCTCCTTCATTTCTCTCCTTTTCCTCCTCCTCATTTTCTCCCCAAAATAACTAGTAATGATGTTACTTTTACGTTTTCTTTTCCTT
>JAPQRQ010000017.1:25111204-25122965 GCA_037367365.1 Apogon talboti | reverse complement strand
ACACACACACACACACACACACACACACACACACACACACACACACACACACACACACACACACACACACACTTGAACATGCTGTATACAATGAACAGGTCTAAGTTAGTCATCCTGACCTTTGACCCCAAATGTGGGTCCCTGGGAAGGCTGTCGCAGACAAGCAAAGGAGTTGAGCTTCAGATGAGCAGAGAGAGCTTGAACCAGGCCGATGGTCACGGTGCTTTTACCTTCTCCCAATGGGGTCGGAGTAATGCTAAAGAAGAGAAACAGAGAAAATACTTGAAGTTTTCTGTTGGCATATTTACTTTTGAGCTAAAGCTAATCTTCATGGGACACATTTAAGTTAACACGTGGAAAAACATATGTTTAAAAGTCATAAATAAAAGATTACAATCCACTCAAATCAATACACATAAAATAATATACTATTAATATAACTTAATATAATATCACTAGTTTGATCATTTCTCTTGCACAATGAATACATATCAACTGTAATATACTGTACGATAGAGGTCAGTTAGATATCATTTATAAAAATACACTGTTCCCAATAAAGTTGGAATCATTTTGTTTGCAGACACATTCTTCTTTTTATTCCCATCTATACACATCAATAATTACCTTTGACCAGGTGCAATGATTACATACAGAGTCCAGTTACACTTTATTCATCAAGAATAAATCACATTATCACAATCATTTCATGAGAAGAGGTACAAATATTTTATTCCAGCTTCATGGGCAACAGTGTACATGACTAATTTACACAATTCTATAGTTATACTTTTCCACTGTCAAAACAATGTTGAGCTAAATGCATTTTGCCTCCGAATCTCAGATCAAGATAATGTCAATCACCTCAAACACTAACAAGTGATCTTTGTGATAGGAAGCAACACACGACCACCAACAAACAGACACAAGAAATACACTATTGAAAATGATAGATAGCACAAATAAACACACCGTTGAAACACTGTCTAATAATCTGTTTTTATGTAGTTTTCATCTTTTTACATCTTTACTGTAGTTTTTATTTTATTGCATCTTTCTTCAGGATAGGACATGTCTTGGGTATTTTTTTGACTCATAACTCATTGTCTGTTGCTTTTGTCTTAACTGATGCCTCTCCACTGTATTTAACATGGATTTTGTGTGCTCAAAATCTATCACTTCCTCCAGACATTCTAAACTCTTTACAACTATATTTAACAACACTCACCCAGCGACCAGTACATAGTTCCCATCAGGCTGTGCGTGGAGGCGGTCCAACAGGGACAGACGGACTTTGGCTTTGTTTCTGCCATAGGCTTCGAGTTCGTCTGGCAGTAAACCGATCTCCTCTGCCAGCTGTGTGACTGGTTTCGGTGTCTGGGCTCTGGAAATTTCTATATCACTGACATAGAACACACACACAAATGACTTATTCTTAAACCTATGCAGTGACAAACCACGGTGGACAGAGTCTGCTTGATCTTCAGATGCAGATCAAAGTGTCATGATGGTGAAAGATTTCCTGTTCAGAGATCGATTCGTACTGGTATCAGTGAGTACCTTGGAACAGGGGTGAGGGTCTGCAGTTTGAGCCTCCGCAGCTGCCAGGGTCGGTACTGCTGCTCCTGGAGCCACCGACTGCTGCTACGCACCGCATTCTAGTATAAACAGAAAGAGCACGGTGAAGAAAATCAGAAAATCAGAAAATGCACCAACAACTTAGACATGCAGAACAAAAGAAACAGAGACAAACCTGTATTCTGTACGCTGCAGTAAGATATCTTAAACCCAACTTTGTGGATGCCTCCATGGCATCTTCACCTAAGATATATATAAATAAATAAATAAATACAGTTGATATATGATGAATAAACATTTTATGATAGTGGAGACAGACTGATGCAGTGCATTGATCACTACTGCCTTCAACATAGACTCAGTAGAGGAAGCCAGAAATGCATCTGTACAGACTCATTAATCTATTCTCCATGTAACGCTTACTTACACAGCAAAGTCTTAATTAATGCACTCGAGGTCAATAGAGAGTAAAGACAGACTGATTCATCTGTATCAACAGGACGCTATACAAACCCCTGGCTCCAATAGTGATAGATGACTAATGTTTAATATCAGGATCCACAATTAGATTTACTGACTTTGAGGGGAAAATTGGAGTTCACACCTAAGATAAGCTATTTCAATTTGATATACAGGTTTACAGATTTATTTATTTGGACATGTGTTACTTGAATTGGCACTTGGCCATTTTTCATGATTTGATTAATAACCCATTAGCTTTTTCTGCTCCAGTCTTTAATAATCCACTATTGCTAAACTGCTAATAGAGATCAGGGCTGGGATTTAGATAATTATAGAAACAGAAATATTTAATATGCAAACAGCACTCCATACCAAAACAATGAAGCAATGAATCATCCTTTCATCTGTACTTCAACATCTATACAATCTGTGACAGTCATGATATATGATTAATACATAAGACTAGTCTGCAGGGTGAGCTTACAGCGAATGACAGCGGCCCCTGGTCGAACCCAGGTGGGCGGGACATCAATATCCCCTTCTCCTAACAGCACCACAGCATTGGCTTCCATCACCTGGAAAATGAGGAAAGCATTACACCTGATGTTTAAAAAATAAATATAATACTTTCCTTAGAGCATACACTCATAAGGCAAAACAGAAAAAGACAAGCAGATGTTGTTGATCTACTTTTGATGAATCATTATTTTTCATTAGAATAAGCAGACTGCCCCCATGTGGTCAATTAATCAAACTGTACATAACTGGTGGAACTTAATAGTAATGAAATGTGATGTGACTAATGAGAAGGACTCATTTAATAAAATGTTTATGAAGAAACATCTAGAGTGAATGTGCATGGTGAGAAAAAAAATAATCACCTGTCTTTGTAAGCTTGCTGAGCTCCACTGACTCTTGAGTGCTACCATTCCACTTCCCTCTATCAGGCACTGAAGGGCCAACCCCAAGGGTCCTTCAGCTCCAACCAACAGCACCGTTTTCCCTTCCAAAGGAGCATCTAAAGAAACATTCACAATTCAACATCATGGCATAGCACTTTATCCGTCAAGTGCATTGTGTTAAGCAAGACCCACTGGTTAGATGTTAAGAGATGATCATGAATACAGTCATAGAGCCTTCAGATTGTACAAAGCTGAAAATGGGTAACAGCGATAATATTCTACATATGTTGTGTGTTGGAACTTTGCAAGAGGTGTTGGTTCTATTAGTGGAACTAGAAAAGCTGTGACCTCCTGTACATCTCCCCTTTGACCCCTGCCCTCTGAACCTGAGGTTGTGCCTAAAGACGGTTCCTGTTTCAGACATTCTGTTGGTGCTCCTCATAGAGCCATTCACACTAAGCAAATCTTGATCTAAAAAATAGATATATATCTAAAAAGCAGTGAGAATAAGAGTTCCCCTTTTTCATAGACAATGTTCTCACTTATCATAATCAAGAATCAAGAGAAAAATACGTTTTTCTTTACATTATTATAGCATTTAAAATATATATATATACTGTATGCATATACAGTATTTAACATTTTTACACTTTGACGTTTATGTTATGATTGTCTAGTACTATAAAAAGTAAACCACTTTCATTTCTTGCATACTACCTGTCAAAATAATAAATTACACAGATTAGTACATCAGCAGTAGGAAATTGATAGAATTAGTGCACAAATTTCATTAACAACTACTCTGTGAAGCTCTGTTAACAATGTGCATACAGCTTCTTAAACGTAGTCAGACACAGCTGTTTTCACGTAAATAAAAAGACTGTCTCCATAGGCATGTGTCAAGATTTTCCCTGACATTACACTTACAGCACACGTCATTTTTCACAGCATCTAAGCCAAATAAAAAGCAAAAATTTTATTTCAAGAGAGCTCTCTGACATTTTGCTACCATTTATGGGCATAGTGGAAATACTGTTTATTTTACCGACATCACAGATTTGTTTCCAGTTAAAGACTATTATAGAGAAACAATATTTAGTTATATATTTATTGTACATACATGAATTAGAATTATTCATTTTAATGGTCCAAAGTGAATGGAATTTTTAGTCAAATTACATCAAACCCCATCTCAACCAAAGCACTGAAGTCACCGTAAAACAAGGAAAACCCAATTTGAGCACTGTCGCAGCTGTACTACTGCATTTTCTGGAGTAACAATGATATCTGTAGTAATATCAACTTCTGGCTGATTGAATTTTCCAGAAACTCACCATGCTTCTCCAGCAGATCAACAACAGCACTGGCTACCGGAGGCGCGAAGGCTTTGCTAAAGTCTCCTCGTACCAGACGGCCCATGTTCAGGTCTGTTATCCTGGTGATAAGACAAA
Source organism: Apogon talboti (assembly GCA_037367365.1). Classification (NCBI taxonomy): domain Eukaryota; kingdom Metazoa; phylum Chordata; class Actinopteri; order Kurtiformes; family Apogonidae; genus Apogon; species Apogon talboti. The sequence goes on along the minus strand of JAPQRQ010000017.1, from coordinate 25,118,572 downwards.
AACAGACCTGAGTAAAGTTTCACCACTGGAAACAAGTCCATTATAAAAAATAAGCCAAAAATTTACATTATTACAATACGTAAAGTGTAACCACAAAGAACAACAATTTCTATGAATTTCTTTTCTGTAATTTGTCCTTGAATGAACCAATCCTACTTGATTAGTGTTGATTATGAAGGTTGCTGCAGCAATTTGTACCTTCAGTAAAAGGTCACACGATGCATTTACTTCATCCTAATTAGTTCCATCTGTCTCTGATTTGGGCTAAAGTCAGAGAAACACGTGAGGACTTTAACTGCATTCATCTCCACAGAGCTGGGTGCTGTATATACATGTTCTTAGACGGAAGACCGTTGGTAGAAATATTGACATTTCAGTCCAGGAAAAAGCTGCATAATATGCTAAAATAAAAGACACGTTATCAGTAAGTGCTGTTTTGAGGGGATGAGGTCTTAACTAGTGTGCCTTTGTGTGTAAAATAAAAGGTCAGCAGTGTTAAGTGTGGCTGTTTGAATTCCACTTCTGCAAGTTTTCTTTTTATTTTACCCATCCACGTCCTTCTCAGGTTTGAGTGCGTTGGCCACTCGACTGGTGAGGGCGGAAGAGGGGAGTTGGAGGCACACACCATGCACCCCGGGGTCTTCATTCAGCTTCAGCACTTCCTCCACAATCTAAATACAGACACAAGGACATATTAAAAAAAGAGACAGACAGAGATGGAAACATTTCTCCTCAAAAGTATGAGTTGCATTAGATGATATGGAGACGCCTAAACTGGAATACAAGAGAAAGACCGGTGGCGACAGCTTTACAAAAAAGGGCTAAAGATAGCAATCCTATGAGGAGAGAAAAGCGAAGGCGATTTTTTAAAAAGAGGGAAGCAGAGCGGTGGATCAGTGACGCTGCCATCAGGGGCTGTAAGATGAATCATCTGCTATCAGCAGACATGACACTTGGCTAATCCCAGAGGCTTCCTTCTTAAATATACAAGATCAAGAGTCAGCTACACAGGGGTCCATGAGATAAAGAGCCCCTCCATGGAAGATGAAATCTGGGCTTTAACCATTTAGTATAGTTGTTTAGGTTTTCTTTAGATATTTATTCTTCATTTTAAACAGTCCTATTTAATTTTAATATGAAACATAAGTACTATAATTCTTTCACATGTTCTGGCATGACGAATGATGACTAAAGTCCTCATAACCCTTGTATCCTTAACAACACAAACACATAGATTTATGGTTAAGTAACATGTTAATAAATTAAAACCTTGACTCAGCTACTGACTCATCACGTTATCATCACAATCTCTGCACAGACAAACAGCCAAGGCGATGGTAAATCATGCACTAGCTTGCTAAACAATGCTGGGGGGGGGAGGGCTTGTGTGCATGCATTTTTGTTTTTTTGCAGAGGGATCTTAACTACGCTTTACTTACCTCGTCCTCACTACAATCTTTTGTCAGGTAAATGTGAGTAATGTTCAAACCAACCTGTAAACACACACAGAAGATAAAAATAAATGATTGTGTAGGTCTCTGATAAAGCCAAGAGGAACACTGTGAACAAAAGTAGAGACTTACCATTCCGGCTACTTTTTTATTGATCTCCAATGAGCTGTCATCTTCATCTGCCTTTGAGGTGAAATAGAAAATTAGCACAAAAACACACAAGAATGTGGACTCGGTTATGATAACGTTATAACACGATTATGATAACATGATGATAATGCTAGGGTCAGGGGTAAAGTCAGGTAAAACAGATTACATGTCTGTTACTTTATGTTTTGGTTTTCAATACCTGTATAATGGCCAGGACAGGTTGGATGGTTGGGTTTCTTCTCAGCAGAGTCACCATTGCGTCCCTTGTGCTCTGAACCACTTCCCTATGAGAACAAATGATCTAGTAAGAAATATTTATCAGTGAACAACAACCAGCTGTTGATGTTTTATTGCAAATTAAACTGAAGAGTATCTTTGGCTCATTTCCTTCAGGTGACAGGATACAATCCTAGCTGGAACAAGGAACTGAACAAAGCAGCAACTATTAATCAAACAAGTTACTTCACAGCTACTAAATTGGTCCTTCGAATGATATTTTTTAACTATTTAATATTTGGTTTTTTTAAGTATATTAACTTTCTGTCTGTCTTTCATGCTTCATGTCTCTGTATTTCTTCCTATATATATTGAATGTCTTAGTTAATGTGGCAGGGGTAGGAATATAAGGTACATTTTCCAACATTGTAGGAAAATAACATGAATCTCAGACATAAATGAATCAGCAACTATTTTGATGACTGGTAATTAGTTGTAGGTTTTACGTTTAAGAAAAAAAAGTCAACATTTTCTGAATCCAGCGTTTTGAGCAGGAATATTTGTTAGTTTCTTTCATCTTCTGTGAGAATAAACTGAATATCTTTGGATTGTGGCAATTTATGACATTCGAAGACACTATGTTTGTCTTTGCTCTAAACCCATTCTCCATTTTCTGACATTTGATGGACCAAATGATTATTTGATTAATCAAAAGGCATCGCTAAAGGTTAATATTATAAATTAAGACAAAGATGGTGGGGTCTTTCGGTCCCTGTTGCATACATCTGATGTGGGAGGAGCCAATGTGTTCAACAATGAGTGGACTTAACACACTGACCTACATATTGAGACAAATGTAAACAGTATGAATTCCATAACAATACTACTCACTCAGTTAACTAATTTAATTATAGTGGTCTGTAGTGATAAAATACACATTATTAACTTTGATATCACCTTCAATATGTTTTCATTCATTTATATCACATGCCGGAAATTGCATAAAAGCACATGCATGCAAATACAGCGTGGGTACTGAAGTTATTACAGTAAATGAGTAGCATCACCAAATAAATCACTCCCAGCTCTACTCAGTTTGCATGTAGGAAGTTGGCATCGTGTTTAGCAACAATGGAGAAAAGTTACATCAGCTGACAGAGGATTACTGAGATACACGTGCAGAACTGGCTGCTAGCCAAGATCTAAACCGCCATGAGACAGGAAATACTGACTAAATAAAATAATTTAACGAAATACCATTCAATAACGGCCAAAACAATACAAAAACACAAGCTAATGCTAGCTTCAAACAGGTTATCTTCTTTAGCATACTGACCTCAGAGACCTATCGCACTCGGGTACATCTTCTTTAAGTGAATGTTTTCCGAAATTGGAGGCTAATTTTGGGTTGGTGCCACCGCCGGTTGTAGCGGCCGCTGTTCTGAGAAACAACCGGCCGGTGGGAGGACCGATCGGCGGGATGCATCTCGGAGACAAGCCGGTGACCCTGCGTCCCAGACCCGCCGCTGGATGTACCCGAAGGACGCTCCAAGCTCCGTGGAATGCACACAACTTCATGGCTACTACTCGTATAGTGTTTTCAATCGTGCCTGCTATGAGTTCTTCAGTTTAAGGTTTCTCACGGTGGGTAACGAGAAAAGTTAGTTCAACCACCGGGAAAAGAAGAAGAAAGAAAGAATGAAAGTAGCAGCGACAGGGTCCTGATGAAGGTACGAGTAGTTCAGGGACTGTCGGAAATTTAAACTTCAGCGCAACTGAAGTAGACACAATCCAATCCGTATCCAATCTAACTTTATTTAACCAGTACAATAATAGCATAATAGCCTATAAATAATGACAGCAATAGTTATTACTTTACTGGTCCGACCAATATGAGATCAAATCTGGCTTTATGTGGCCCCTGAACGCTCTTGACTGTTAATGTGTTCAGTGTAATTTTTGCAATTTGCAGATTCATCCCACTGGCCGGATTGGACCCTGTGGTGGGCCGGATAAAGCACAAGAAAAATATCCAACTGGTCAAGCCAAGTCGAAGCCCTAACTTGACAACATATTGAAAATGCTAATATCCGAGGAATACTGAACGCAACAGACTCATAAAGTTAAAAAAAAGTCTTCCAAACACGCGAGTTCTCATGTGCGTGGACACTGAACCAGGGGGGAAAGTTCAGACAGGTTCAAAACGAGGGATCAACAAAGGACAGGCCCACAAAGAAAGAAAAAAATATATGTAAGGGTAGCTTCATAAAAGGTGATCAGGTCTTATATGTGACTGAAACTTCAACACTGGAATTAATGAATGCTGTGTATGAGCTTCTACTGCCTTCATCTGAAACACAGAAAACGAATGGAAAACAATAATCATGTCTAGCCTATTGCACTTTATTAGTCCATACTTCCTAGAAAAACAGATTTAAAAAAAAAAATAGAATACTACCATAGCCTTCACAGTGAAATGGGTTCACTGGGGGAATATTAACAATGCTTCAGAGAGTAGTATCCAAAATAAAGAGACTGGCGTCAATTAATACTTACCAAATAAATAAAAGCAACAATTAGACCCATAGTAAAATGTAATATAGTAAAATGAAGATAGTTTCAACAAGTAAAAAAATATATATTTTAGCGCATTTCCCTCGAAAATAATCTATTGACTTGTCAAAAATTAAAAAGAAAATGTATTTTACTCATTTTAAAGGTACTATATTATTTCGAATTTGCACTAATTTTGTATTTGTTAAATATTCATTGTGCTACAAATGTCCCAATTTAACGACATTTTCACAGCTATTACTGCTACTATTACTGTTAGCCTATTATTATTATTATTATCATATCTACAGTTTACTAGATATTAAAAGATAACAGATACATATGCAGGGAGTTTAATTAATGAATGCATTTTTGAAATCTGAATAAAACGTGAGTAAATTATAACTATTTTCTAGCGCACACTTGATTAACTTAAAAAAACATTGTCATTTATTTATCTATTTATTTATTCATGTATTTGCACTCATTTGCTTTGCTTATTCTGTTTTTCTATTTAACTGAATTCATTGTATTATTAGTGCGTTCTTTGACAGTTGTATTTATACTCTGAGTCCATTTATGCCAATAAAGTCCATCCTATTGACCCCACTGAATTAAATTGACTTGAACTGAATCGACAGGGGGAGGGGGCGCTCGTTCTGACCTCAGATGGTCTGTCAGCAACAAACGTTTTCAAGAAATACCATCTACATTTCGGGGGACTTACAGGCACGATGATCAATAACATCATCCATTCACCGTTAAAACGTCGCTCCTGTGTGCGCACTGATCCATTCCACAGCCTCACTGGAAACAGGCCTTCACACCGTCCTCACACACTCCTGAGTCTCCACGTCACTTCACAGACAAACTAACCGGACTTCATTCCTGCGTGAGTCTCATCGTTGCAGGTTCATGGCGTGGCATGAACACATCCGTCTAAACCGAGGCTCTGCACATGTTTGAGCTCCAAAGATAGCAGCATTACGCACGAAGGGCCCATTGTTTCAGCTCAGAGCCCACATCAGTCCACTCCAGACGTGATGGTGCTGTGGCACCGTGGACAACCCATATCAGGATAAAGTGTAATATCTGAGGAGACCAGAAAAAAGGTAAGGCACTACTACTGCTAAAACACTTATTATTATTTTAATGATGGCATTCAGCCCATGCAGTAATAATCCATTGAAATTATTTTTACGTCACCTCTTGAAGCCTCTACATAAAACACTGAGGCACTAAACGGTACATTTACATCTGTGGTTTCTTCTTAAAGCAATAATATATTATTTTATATTGTTTAGGAGCATACACTGCATTTACCTCCTTCATCCATGCGCCTGTCTATGCTTGTAGCCAGTTCTTCAGGTATGTTTTTACTCTCAGATAATACATTAGATTTTGTAGTACTGAATCAAATATATTCCTAAAATAATTGCTTTGACAAAGATTACTTTTTTTTTCTTAAATCATCAAATACTCAATTTCTGGTTGAATTTTTTGTGTTTCCTGAAAAAAAAAAGTCTCAGGCAAGTATTTTAGGACGGCGACGATATTGTCACTGAGAGTAAGGGTCTTCTCCTGACTTGTGTCCATAATAATATATCAGTATCAGTAGTTAAGAACAATTCTTTTGTGGTTTTTATTTATTTGCTTTAATTCTGGCTGGAAGCTGGAAACCACAACAATTACAGTATGCATAAGAGTCTGTGATTGCTTTGAAACGTCATTATGTAGCCGTCAAAGCGCCTTCCAGTGTGGACATGGACATCTGAAAATGTTAAATTCCAAGGTGTAAGACATTCCGTTTTGGTGCAATCTGATGCTCCACTTCGATTAAAAGTCGCCATGAATGTCTGGAAAATATACGTCAGACAGATCACAAGTTAAAAGAACTTGTTTGGTGAGCAGCTGCGCCTTCCACTATTCTCCAGAACCTGTTGTACCAGTACAGAGTGAAGGAAGAAGGAACATGCCTTTGACCAGACATGACATTTTCACTCACTGGGTGTGTTAGGATAGTTTTGTACTGCGTGGCTAGGTATGAGCAGCATCTCCAGACGTTTAGCTTCATTTAATGTTTTTTAAGAGTTATTGGATCTCAGAGCTATGAGTCTAACATATTCTCACTGTTTAGAAGCTACTGCGTTACCTGTACAAATACAGTAATAGTATCAAATAGTATCATGGAATATTTGGGGGGAAATCTTCCTTGTGTTGCCAAAGGTGTGGCTGCATCAGACAGACACAAACCAATGCTAATTATTTTTAGGTTATTGGTAACAAGTAAAAATAACAAAAAACTAAATTCTCGACAGTTTCAACATGTCATGCCTTGGATGTGTTTGATTATCGTACTGAAACACCCAGTTTTGACCTCAGCAGAACTGAGCGTGTGGGTTTTAAGAATGGCACAGTGACTTTAAAGTGATTTTTTTTCATGCAATATATCACAAATGCATGGGGTGAACAAAAACATTTTTCCATCACTGTGTGTGGTTTGCTTTTTATTGCATATTCTGACATATTCAGACATGCATCAGCAAATCATGCAGTCTTATTTATTTATTTATTTTCAGTCAAAGGTCTAACATCATAATTTCTTCACTTTCTCTTCCTTACATCAATCCCATACCACTAACAATATAATTAATTTAAATTCATCACATTATATTACAAAGAAATTCAGTGCACTAAGATCAGGTTGTGTGTAGCATTAATTAGACATTTCATCAAAAAAAAGAGGAGACATTGTGTCATAATTAATGTATTTTTCTTTCCAGTTTGCTCTGGGCTTTTACAAACATCTACAGGATCAGTAAACTAGACCTAGAACTATTTTTGTGGTGACTTTCGAAATGAGTTTTATTTATTTATCATCATTTATTAAAATATTATCCTCTGAATTTTGCATTTTTCAGTGAAATCTATCTATCTATCTATCTATCTATCTATCTATCTATCTATCTATCTATCTATCTATCTATCTATCTATCTA
>JAPQRQ010000017.1:25094111-25109269 GCA_037367365.1 Apogon talboti | reverse complement strand
ATCTATCTATCTATCTATCTATCTATCTATCTATCTATCTATCTATCTATCTATCTATCTATCTATCTATTTATTTTCCAGAGCAGCCATGAGGGACAGACTGAGCCACCTGCAGGAAATGTCCAACGGCTCCGTGGAGCCAATGGAATATGCCGAGTCCACTGTGTCCGACACGTTCAGTAATGTGGACCTGGAGGAGGAGCTGCCCCACGAGGCCGTCGTGTTTGACAACAGCCCCGCTCTGGCTGAGGTCTTCTCCCAGTCACAGGAGATCCACAGAGAGGTGCAGCTCATCCGCCTGGAGGTGAAGAGGCTCCGTGAGCAGAACTCCCGCATGCTCCAGGGCACCACCACCATGAGCACCATCAAAAGGGACTCCAACGCCATCGGTGCTGACATCAAGTCCCGGGCTGAGGGTGTGTTGTCTCGCCTGAAGGACATGGACGGCACCGCTCATAAGCTAGAAGAAGCACACGGCTCAAATTCTGCCATCACACGGATCGCCAGAACCCAGTACGCTTGCCTCAGCAATGGTTTCCGTGACGCCATGTTTGACTATAATGAAGCTGAGATGAGCCACCGGGAAAACTGTAAAGCCCAGATCCAGAGGCAGATGGAAATAGTAGGGCGCGAGGTGACGGGGGAGGAGGTGGAGGAGATGATCGAAACGGGTCAGTGGAACACCTTCGCCGACAACATTATGACTGAGGGGAAAACGGCGCGATCGGCTTTGACCCAGATCGAGAAGCGGCATCAGGAGCTGCTGGACCTGGAGAGCCGGATCAAAGGCATCCACGAGATCTTCCTGGACATTGCCCTGCTGGTGGAGGAGCAGGGGCCCATGCTGACCTCCATCCAAACCAACGTCCAGAAAACCGACGAACACTTGCAGGACGCTCTGGTCAAACTGGGCAGGGCCAAGCGCCACGACAAGAACAACCCTTTTAAGAAGATGTTCTGCAGCTGCTTCCCCTGCTTCAACTAAAGACCACGTTCATTAAACTATCACCAAGCACAAAAGTGGACAATCCTCAGCACAGAGGACATTTTAGGATGTCATCGTATGCAGTTTGTAATGTGACAAACCATCCACAAGCACAACCTGATGGTCGAAACAGACATCTCACATCAAATTTTAGTCCCCCATGAATGATGTGTACTGTAGTATTTGGAATTTTTCTTCTTTTATTCAGCTAAATTTTTCCATCAGAGGGGATTTATGGAATAAACAGTGTGGTTACAGACAGAAGCATTCAATTGCAGAGAATTCTATGAAAGACAAGACGCGTATTTGTCCTTCTAATCAAACTAAACTGTCCTGATAGGTATCTAAATAATACATGGTGCAATACAGAAATGAAGTCATTTGTCAGTGTTTATTCTGTCATTCTGGTAAACATAACCTGTCATAAAACACCGTCAGAGATGTCACTAAGATGAAGTTGGAGGAAAATGTGTACAGTGTAATTCTAGTGGATAAAACTGTAAATGTTTCCTTGATGAGGTTCACCGTATCTTTGTTTTAATCCTAATATTACACACGGATCATGTAGCTGATGTGTATTTTATGACTGTGTCGGATTGATAATGGCATGTTTTTGTCTTGCCTGCTAATGTTGTCATGTATGTTACATAAATAGCCTAATTAAAATACAGCATGGGTGTTGGTTTATTGACACTGAATATGAAATGTACACAGGAGTAGAAGTAAAGATATTAGATGTAAAAACAAAAAAAAAAAAAGTTGGAAAAAAGAGCATTTTAGCACTTATAGGTATGAGTTTGAGTAAAGTTATTGTTTTTGTTCATTATAGAAACCATTCAAAATCCATTAAAATTACAAAATCAAATATATACAATACATCATCATTTGGAGAATTGATTTGGTCATAAAATCCAGTGAGTTTCCATGATGAATAATGCAAATAAGACCATTTGTATTCATTTTTAACCCTTAAAGATATAGAACTAGTTTTGTGGTGCCTTCCAAACCTTTAACCTTTTAAGCCTTTAAGAAGATAAGAGAGAAGCTTGGAATGTTCATTAATACAGTGTCAAATTGTCAGATAAACAATAATAAAGATTTGTTAGAGGCTTTCAAAGGAAACATGTTTAACCAAAGAAAATGTTCAACTTTAACTCTTAAAGACTTGGAACTACTTTTGTGGTGATTTCCAAATGAATTTTTCTCGACGTCCAACCTTTCCTAAGTGACTTATCATTATTAACTTTTAATATTAACCTCTGTAGTTTGCATTTTTCAGTGAAAATCACGTTTTTCTATATTTAATTTACTGATTGTGCAGGTGTTCATCAAAATACTGAATTTATAAACATAAAATATAATATATCAAAAGTAAACATGACATTTTTCAGCAAAGTATATCAATAATTGAACACAAAACCAGTGTTTACATCCATCTACTATCATTTGTTGGACTACATGGGTTTTACTGGTGAATCAATGTTGTAGAAGATGGCAGTGTTTTCACGTTCACTACGGAGCCTCTGAACGTCCAAACAGTTCATATCTGATTACGACAAAAAAGCTGAGAAACTGTATTTTACCTGAATTATTTACATGTATTAGAGATACAATGCTTATTAAACATTTTAGGTCTTGACTTAAAAAGTCAATATACACATTGTAGTTGGTTGCTTTATGTTAATCCTGGTACAAAAATGTGTGATGACGTCTGACCATCCACATTCTTCTTGAATACAATGCAGTTCATTTTTATACCTGAGCTCTGTGATATAATGCATGTTTCAGATCTAAGCCTCGTGGCTGCCAAACCCACCCACACAGACAGGTGTCATTAATACAAACTCATGGCAGCTTGGTATATTTAAGTACTGCACAACTTTATCCCTTCAGCCTATTGTAACATATTCCTAATGTACTTCTCATAAGAGTCCATATTTGAGCAGCAGTTACAGTATATAGTTTTACTGAATGACTGAGGATTTGCTTCCTGAAGACGGACTTAAAAGCAAACAAAAAAGCATAGTCTTTCAAGGAAGTATGTGGGAAGGCCCATGTCCGTCAGGTGGGAGGTGTGGCATCCTCTGACACGCGAACAAACAGCACAGACAGAGAACTTCCTTCAACAGCAGTAAAAGATGCTCTCAAATGCCTCGGATCCACGCCTGATGCACGCTGAACGGGTTTACTGAATCTCTGATACAGTAGCATCTCATCAAAACAGGTAAAGGAGATTTTCTTGGCTGATCTTTGCAGCAGAATCATTAAGTGCTGAGCTTATTTCTGTTATAATGACTTCAGTGTTATCATGAAGAGTGTGTCTAAAGGTGTCTGAAAGCTCTTTGCATGGGTTTGTGGATTTTGGATAATATGAGGGAAATTAACATTATATGTAAAGACAAAAACAACATGAAAGTTCTATCCTTGACCTTCAAAATGAACGTACAAAAAAACGCAGTCGCAGGGGAACACAATTATTTGTCATGACACTTTTTTCAAAGGAAATATGTTTTTTTTTTAACTAAAGTATTCCTTGCCTTCCTTGTTCCTGGTTTAAATGAACACATTCCACCATGCCACCGACACGTAAAAGCTTTCATTGTTGTTGAGTGAAAAGAAAACCTCCTGACAATAAACTGAATGGTTTCTAGTTTTACAGTGGTTTCCCAATATACAAGCTTATATACAAGCCCAATATACAAGCTTTTGCACTGATCTGTAATTCTCTGGGCACACTGGGATTTGTTTCTCTTTCTGCACTCATGTTTATATATGTATACATGTTTTAAAAAATATATATAAATGTATTTTTTTCTTTTTTTTAAATTGTCGTATTATTAAAATACACATTTACACTAGTAGGGCCTCGTTGTAATTTAAAGTGTTCAGTATTGATACCACAGGGTGTCTGTGAGGGGTTAGTGACACCACAGGTTTATCTGAATAGTTAAACAAGTTACTGTTCTCATAGAATAACCATCACTAGTTCTTGTAAGTTATATTATGTGATGACTGTTGTCTTTATTTGTTGTTTTAACTACAGGAATACACACACATATCTTTTAATTATTATTATTATTATTATTATTATTATTTCTCATTCTCGTTTCAGGCTCCATCTATATTTAATATTTGTTTAAAGCTATGTACTTCCAAAATAGTCTGTTATGTTGGTGATTTCCTTGTTTCACTGCACGCATCAGCAGTGTGTGGACATACAGGTCTACATTTTGTGGATTTCTGGTGAGAGCCACATGTTGTACTGTCTCACACTGTATTCACAATATTAATACGTAGAAATAAACTCCATTTCCAGTTAAATATTTTTACACAACTGTAGATATATCAAATATAGGATGATTTGTTTCTTTATGAACATGAATACTGGGAAATGTTGCCTTGTAATTGACTTTTGTTAAAACTTCAGTGAAGCTCTATGTAAATTACAGAACAAAGCCAAAAGCTACAGTATAATGAAATGGCTCTTAAAAATACTAATCTATCTTTGTACAATCTCAGGCAGAATGCGGGACATGCTGGAGAGGCTGCAGACCATTAGTGAAGAGCACGAGGACTCGGAGTCAGAGTTTTATGGACCTGAGTATGACGTAGACAAGATGACTTTGACTCAAGAGGCGGTGGTGTTTGAGAACTCCTCAGCCATCGACAACATCCTGAAAGAGGCCTACGCCATACGCGAGGAGATTTCTCTGCTCCACTTAGAGGTGGAGCGCCTGGGCGTCCACAACGAGCGCTTTCGCACCTCAATGCGCCGCTTAACTCTCCTCAAAAAGGACTCTGACTCCATCGCCAGGGGGATCCACCAGCGTGGGGAGGCTCTGTACAGACGCCTCCAGGCCCTGGGCACTGAAAGCAGGCGGCTGGAGGACAGCGAAGGCCCACACACTGCTGTTAGCCGTGTTGCCAAAGTCCAGTACGACACACTGACCCGGGCCTTCCATGACGCCATGAGTGATTACAATGAGGCTGAGGAGCTGCAGAGGAGCACATGCAGAGGGCGGATCCAGAGACAGGCCTCCATCATAGGGACTGTAATCACAGACGAGCAGCTGGATGTGCTGGTGGACAAAGGAGGTGAAGGATGGGCAGAGCTGTCCCAGAGCCTGCAGACAACAGGCGGACGCACGTCTCGCTATGCGCTCTCTGAGATTAAAGGCAGACACAAGGAGCTGGTGGAGCTGGAGGCCAGGCTGAGGGAGGTCCACGAACTGTTCCTGCAAATGGCCATGTTGGTGGAGGAGCAGGGGTTCATGATCAACAACATCCAGGCTAACGTCCACGGCACTCAGGAATATGTTGAGAAAATTAACGTCGACATCAAGAGGGCGTTACAGTACAAGAGGAAAAATCCGTTTCGTCAGTGCTGTCCCTGCCTACCATGCTGGAAATTCAACCAAACTTTTTAGCTTTTCTGGAGTGTGTTATGTTTGATAACTTTTACTTGTGTCAAATGCTACGAACATCTTAAAGAAGTATAATGTACAACACTCAGTTCAAGTATTAACCTTCTAAACACCCGTTAACACAAAGTCTCAATGTTTTTATAAATATCTATATTTCTCTCAGTGATATATAAAACAATGTACAGTTTTTGCACTTGTGAGTTGTATCATACAAAGTACCATAGATCCTTCTGTTACTTGAATCAGAAAATGAAGTCAGTTACAGGTGTTTACATGTAAAAATATGGTAATTAAATTTTTATAAAATGTTCCAAGTACTCGTGATATTAAAAACAAATACTGTTTTATGGAATAAATGAAAGAGAATTAATTTACTGTTGTCACTGGCTGATCATTGGTAGAGTCATGTATGAAACAAATGGAGTCATGTTAGTAGCATTGGAAAAAAAAGTGTAGTGGTAACAAATGACTGCAGTTATGCAAAGGCAAGGTACCAAAGTCACCTACAAGGTAATTTTGTGTTACATGTGACTACGCCTCTGCTGAAAATGTATTATATTGTTTATGGTATGAGATTGATGTAAAAAAGAGTGATGAAATTATAATGTTAAGTCTTAAATTAAATATGACTGCCTGTTTGGTTGATGCATTGGATGATGGATGACTGCAATTTTCTTCTGAAGAGGGAGGGATACAGCACACATAATAAAGTGGAACACACACATACAGTGGTGGAAAAAAGTTTTTAGACATTTGTGATATATTGCATTAAGATTCACTCTTAAGTCATTGAACTCTGCCAAGTATACAGACCTATAAATAAGGCTCTTGAGACCAGGTATCTCTAACTCTAAAGGTAAACCTGGGAGTCTGGAACAATAGTACACTGGAAGTTACACATTATTATTGCTGATAAAGTGAGTTGTACCAACATATCATCTAAAGCAGGGGTGTCAAACATACGGCCTGTGGACCACAGCCGGCCTGCCAAAGGGTCCAATCTGACCCACAGGATGAAACTGTGCAGTACAAAAATGAGATATTAACAGTCAAGAGTGTTCAAGGGCCACATACAGACCAGTTCTGATCTCTGGCTGGACTAGTGAACTAATAGCATAAACCTATAGACCATGTATTGTTTTAGTGTGAAAAATTGCTAAAGTAAATTACATTGTGAAAAAGTTCACATTTACAAACTATTGTTTAACAAAAAATATGACTATCATATGAACAAGCTAAACTAAAACTAAATTTAAACTGAATAAAATTGAAACTAAGACAAAGACCAGTATTTGGAGTTGGCATTATTTATAGATGGTATTTACTTGACGTCACCACCCCACTCCTGGTCACCATACATTAAGTATTACCTCATGTATGGACCTTGATAGCCTACTAGGGCAATTACACACCTTTTACCCCAATCAACCTGATCCTCACCATCCCCCTTCCTTCCCCAGGTACTTCAACAGCCATATTACAGCTACAGTTTGATTAACAAAGCACACGTGAATACAACGGCACGCACAGACAACCAAGTTGTTTGCCCCTTAACATGGCGGAGAGACTGACCTAGTGCCCCGGATGTGTGACGTCAGTGAATACCATCTATCTATATATTAAAGTGGCCTCTGTGTGTGTGCATGCGTGTATGTGTATCCATTTTATAACTGAAAAACCAGACAGAGCTGGCCTTTGGCTTTTGGAGTATTTATGTATTTTGGGTCAAGGATCAGACTGGCGAAAATGATAAGTTGATAGGACCAATATTTTGGGAGATACTATTAAATTTGGAATACAATAGCCTTAGAATAACATTGAATCATAGAATCATCATTGAAGTGGGTTACCTAGCAACAGATAAACAATAGGGCAACTTTGCCATGGTGTCAAATTTCACGTGCAGAAACAGACATGCCAGCTGAGAGTTTATAGTTTATTCAACTGAAAATGCCGGTGTAAAAGCCAAGTGGCTTCTGTGTGTGTGTGTGTGTGTGTGTCTCAGGCATCACACAAAATGTGCAAAAAGCTGACTGCTGCAGTTTGGCATACTTATGCATTTTTGGTCAAGGAAGAGAGTAGCGAAAATGGCAAGTTGATGAGACTAATATTTTGGGAGATATTAGTAATTTTGGGATACAATAGCCTTAGAATCACGTTGCTATGCCCAGAACGCGTTGGCGGTGACTGCTGGAAAACGCGTTTACAGCGTGCGCGAATACGCAACAGCATAAAAACGACCACATCTACAACCCGTGGATCCCCACGGATCAACGCGCTAGTAGGTTATTATACTGTTATTTTACTGGTCCTTCCGACTCCTATTGGGCTGTATGTGGCCCCTGAACTAAAATGATTTTGACACCCCTGGTCTAATAGTGTACCAGGGGCTTTGGGGACCTGGGAGTCTGGGATAATAGTATGTGGGACATCACACATTATTATTATTATCATTATCCAAAAATCTATTTGTGTATCGTATGTCTAGTTAAAATTAAGAACAAATACCCTGCTGATCGGGTGGGTGGCACCGACGTACCATCTAAAAACAGGCGCAGAAACACCCATGACTATCCCTCTGTGACTCAGTCTGGTATCTAAAGTTTCAGCTGACTTTATTTGGAAACTTCTCTCGCACGACTTCGTAAATGACGTTAGAGGTTCCTTTATGTGTTTTCAATGTTTTCGCTTGCACTGCAAAATCGTTTCGTCACTGTGTGTGTGTCGACCACAGCTTAAAGCTTCACGACGTGTGATTGAAATGATAAAGTTCTCGTGTTTCTGCTCCGCTATCATATATGCTAGCTAGTAGTTAGCACACGCTAACATGCGTAGCCGCAGTCCAGGTTAGTTAAATTAGCTAGTGGCTAGCTGCATTTTGCGATAGCAGAGGTCTGGAAGATAATAACAACACTCGATATACCTCTTGTAGTGTCCGCCTACATTTTCTACTAAATTATAGACTTGTCTAGTTGGTGTGTTTGCATTAAAGCTGCTCTTAAAAACGAGCGTAACATTAGCATGCTCATTCCAGCTGGCTGTAACGTAGTTTCAAGGAAGCAGGTAACGCTAGCAACTAACACCGCATGACATTACCATGTGTGGAATTTGTGGAGTTCAACTAATTTAATATGAACACGCATTAGAAAATAAGTTAGTGTTTGAAACATAATAATAAGCAATTATGTATAACCCAATGTCGAGCTAGTTTTTGTAGGCGTGCGGAGTGCGTGTACGGTGTGCACACCAGGATGGCCGAGTGGTTAAGGCGTTGGACTTAAGATCCAATGGACATTTGTCCGCGTGGGTTCGAACCCCACTCCTGGTAGAAGTATTTTGTTGTATTATCTTTGGATTCTACATGATTGAACATCTGTAAACATTGGCATTCCTCGCAAATTATCTGTAACTTATATGTATTTGGCTTGCATAAAAGGCTTTTGTAGCTCTTATGGATGAGGCGACAACCATCAGTTTCCAATCAGCTGTCATAAACATGGCGGATCTCCACTTAATCCACGCACACCAAACACCTGGGATGCTAAGGAAGCCGATATATTAAACTTGACCAAATGCACAGCAAATTACTGAGATAAAATACATTTTAAAGTTAAAAGTAATGTAGTCTATACTTTAGTTGTAGCTACGCCAATACGCCAGCAGAGGGCGCTCTAAATCTTCCCATAGTTGAGGTTGCAGTCCAGTATTTTGTCCACCCTACATCCTCTCATCCCTATAATTTCACTGCATGGGCGATGCCTTGGTGTCAGGACAACCTACTCATCTGCACCTACCACAAAAAATAGCTCCACCAGTTCTAATTTTGTATTTTAAGAGTTTGCTGTAGTCATATGCAGACAGTTTGTAGATGAGTTTCAAAATGAAGTGAATATATGCAGATGCAGTTTTTTAAAATCAGAATACTGCACACAAATATACATCTCAGTAAAATTGTGTACAGGCCTTATGTTGTTCTTCTATTATGTCCAGTTAATCACAATGTGTGAAAGCCTGTTGCCAACTGCATTCATGCAAATCAAAATACTTTACAATCCAACATGTGTGAACTTGTCACTGAACTTGTGGGTGAGAACTTCTGGTTGTCCCCCCACCACCAAACAAATATGCTGTTACTTGATAGGTGTTCAAGATCTAACACAGCACTAATTTGTGAAACTGAGCTGCTTCTTTGAGCTGTGTGAGGAAGCATCCACAAAAGAGTCGTGACAACTGAGAAGAGGGAGGGAGAGGAACGGAGCTCTACAATGGGAGATCAACATCTCTGCATCCCTGAAGTAAAGAGACTTTTTCCATCCACTCTGATCCATTATTCACTTTCCTTCTGTGCTGGAAATGTGCTTTTCATCCCTGTATCTGATTCAGTGTAAATAAAAGAAACACATGAAACGGAAACTTTCTGATGCACTGATGCTGAATACATTCACTTTTATTTAATTGCAGGAGTTTTGCTATTTCTTATTAAAAAGTATTCTTGCACTGACTTCTTGACCAAAATAATCAGTTAGTTGTGCAAGAAGTTCAGATTCTAAGTAAAACCATTAACGAGTCAGTAATGTAACAACACTAAATACTACAAATGTAAAAACAATAAACAAAAATACAGTGTTCACAGAAAAATGTGTGTAAAAGTGGTAGTTTGACAGGACTTTTGTGTTACAGTTTGTTAATGTAGCTCTTGGAGGTGGAACTGATATGATCTACAGTACTTTATATCCCAGTTTTATATACAGAGACACCAATAAATCTCAGGAGTCTTCACATGAAGTTCTGATACACAGTTGTTTTCAGTTTTGGGGCTTTTTTTGACCACCTTATCTTTGATTTCCTACATTTATTTAAATTACACTATGTGGAAACTTAGAGAGAATTAATACTGTTTAGTGGAATCCATAGACAGCTTCAATTTGCACCACTTTTTTGGTAGAAATAGGAAACTAAAAACACCTTTAAACCACTTGTTTAATCTTGAACATCTACATCTTATAAATCACTAGTTAGTAGAACTAATAGTGGCACAGAAAGTACATTATTTCCCTCTGAAAATGTAATGTAGTGAAAGTATACAGTAGCATCAACCTCAAAATTATAGCTTACTTAAGTGCAGTACTTGTACTTTCCACCACTAGTTTCTATTACACATTTATTACAACAAAAATTTTCGACCAAATGTAATAAAAGTCAGTGATCTACATTCAACTTCATGTCTAAAAGATCAGACATATTTGGCCAAATAAATTAGTTATTAGTGGTTTCAATGGGGATCACTGGTTGCTTTTGGTCACGTGATAACCACCGCGCCATGTTTCCATCTCCGCGTCAGGAAAACTTTTACAGCCAGAGGCAAAACCTCCAGACCAGTGTCAGCAGCACAGAGTAAGAACAGAGGATCCGGTTAGCACTTTCAAAATAAAGTCAACAGCGTGGCACTGAGGTGAGCGGTAAGTACAATTCACTATATTTTACCGTGTTTTTCCGATCTACTTATAATTAATAACGTAGGTGATTTATTTATTCTAAAAATATGCTTTACCTAGCTACGAGGTATTTCTAAATTTCTACCACCGCCCCTGTAAACGTTCATGCTTTTACTTTAAAAGACAGAGTAGAGTATTTCCGGTGCACATGGCTAACTTTACCTAGTTTAACATCGGTCTAAGTCGCAAGGAGAAAGAGTCAAGTAAGCAACAGGAACAAAGTTGTGGGACCTGATTCCACACAATCGCGGAGTTCACCCGTGAAATGTATTAATCATCTCTACATTTCCCTAGACCCAGCCTTTTTTTTCGCTGGTAGTTTAGCCTGCTTTGCGTTGCTAAAAATCGTCTCTCTAAGCTGTTTTTTTTTTGCGGAGACTGGATGCGCCTTAGGACGGATCTCTAAGTTATAGCTTGAAGGAGCAGCTTTTAACTCGTCTAAGATGCCTTAAACCAACCGAACTGGTGCACTTTGTCATTTTTCAGCTTTTGTAGCGTTTTTTCCTTGACTGCTGTGGTCTTGTTTTGAGGGAACACGTCTCCTGACCCCTCGGTTGACAGCAGAGGTGAGTGAGTGTTGGATTTGGGTCCATGAAATGTATCCGGTCATCAATGAATCAATTAAAAACAAACAAACAGTGTTGAAGTCGGAGGTCGTGTGTTACATCTCCAGCAGTAGATGTTTAAAAATAAAAGTCATTGGGGAAAATGTGCAAAATGTGCAAAAAGTCATTGTTGTTGCAGAGATTAGAAGCTGATGTCCATTCACTTTATGGAAAGTCATCCAGCTCTTGTGAAATCTGCAAGTAGAATATTAACCAATGTCGTGTTTAATTCAAGTCTCCATTGGTTTCCTATCATAGCTTGCATTTTTTCCCTCAGGAACACTAATCTCCCCAGGTTTTAAGTGATTAAACACAAGGCACTGAGACTTTCTACTCCTGCACACACACATTGTTGAGAGCACTGCTCATACCTTCTGCAACAAACAGTTCCTCAAAGTGAGATAAAACTAACTAAATGAACCCTTTTCCTTGTTTCGTGTCGTTGTCAAAACTACTCACACCCTCAGCGGAATTGAAATTGCAAAGCCACCACTATCTTGATAGATGGGGCTGCCTTTTCCTTCATTTCCTAGTTGTTATTTTTGGCTCTTGCATCATCACTAAAGAACTGTAACTGGCCATACACCGCAAGATAAAAAAGCTCCCATAAACTCCTTTCATGGTAAAAGCAATCTATTTTAGGACCGGAGATGATTTTCGAAATGATAGAGCACCTTATTGTAAATCTTAGCAGTTTGTTAGAAAAACAATCTGTGCAACATTATACTCATGCAGCAGATGACCTGTTCGTGTAAAGGTCAAACTTAACACTTGGAGAAGGAAACTGAACACAATTAACATGCTCCATTGAGAGTCACATGGGAAACACATTAGGAAGTAACAGTGTCTTTATTATTGTCATAACATAAGCACATGACAACATATACAGTCATTATAAGATTTAATTAATACCATGCAGGAAAGGCTTTGTAGCTGATATGGTCCCAAGGGAATAAATGAAATAAATGAAATGAAATGCACTCAAACAGGTCAGTTTTTTCCATCCCCAATGTGTTTAACAGACATCACAGTGTTCCAATATCAGTTTTTGCTCATCACATTGTTATGTGTATATGTTCAATATAAATGATACTTCTAATCACGTTAAACAAATAGAACCAAATATTTTACAGTTTCAGTCTAGCCAAGTAACTTATTGTTTACTTTCAGGTGCAGAGAGAGGGGTTTGCACTGCGTGTCTGGCACTGTTCCGCACCATTTCCTAATAAGGAAAACATTGGATTAATTGGCTACCATGGCAACGCATGGTGACATTGCAGAGGGAGGGACCAATGAAGAGTTCAACGACATTATCAAGTGGAGATCTGGTATGTTTTTGATACTTTTGACACCCATTCAGCTATTGTTTGTGATGTGTGATGCATCATATGGGGCACGTAGCATGCCGGGTCTGTATACATGTGGGTAGACAGTTAAATCTGTATGTTTTCAAGAAAATGACAGATTATCACATTGTTGAAAAGAGAGGACGTTTTGTTGTACGTGCATAAAAGCAGCCACAGAAAGGAAACTCTGACAGAGCCAGAAATCCTGTTGTGCATGGTTAACCTCAGTTCCCATGGAGGCAAGGGAAGGGAGACAGAGGCAAAGCAAGCAACAAAGGCATGAAGAGAACCGGAGATGGATGATTGTAACACGTTGGCCAGGAGAGAGAGAAAGTAACTGAAAAGGTGACCAATGACAGGAGAGAATGCGGAAAGACAAGAATGTAGGGATGGGTTTAAAGAGCCACACCCTGTGATCCTTTTCTCAGCAGGTCATTCCACTCAGTAGGTTAATCTTTTGTAGACACTACCCTCGCACTGAGACAAACAAGTTGTTAATTTAGCAATTTATGACTTGAGAGCTGGCATTCCAACATGAAGCATATTTATCTGTTTTTATGATCTAACTCTACCCAAAGATGTAGACACTTGACGCCCTTGCAATAATTTTGGAAGTGATCGAGTAGAAATGCATGGAATCGAATCTGTGTGTGTGTGTGTGTGTGTGTGTGTGTGTGTGTGTGTGTGTGTGTGTGTGTATAGGTTTGTTGAGCCTACGGTATATTCAGTCCATGTGCCAGTTTTCCTTGCTCGCCCAGCCTCGGAGAGGTGGCAGATTCCGTGCCAGGAATTCCACTGTGCCGACGGAGTTTGTAATTTACAACGCTTGTCTCCAGACCACAATGCTTTTCTTACAAAGATTCAGGTTACCTAGCAACCCCAAAAGTAATGATTTCTTTTAGGGGGAAAATTTAGCACGTAGCTTAGCTGCACGCTTAAAAACATCCAAAGAAATATAGCAGGGCATATTTATGTTGACGTAACCCGCGGGTCGTGGTTCCACTGAGCTCACATACATGAGGCTAAAATAAGGTGTTCACTTTTAGGATTTAGAGTGAACTACAGAGGTTGAGAAGCTTCTAAAAACTTTATTCTCCTCCAGAACATATACAATATACATTTGTCCATCCTCACCCAGCAGACACTTGTGTACATGCTGTTGTTTCCATCTTCACACACTTAATGGCTTTGCAAAACAAAAATGCTTTTAGGCGCTGAGCCTTTTATAAACTGTAGAGATTTATTCTTAACAGCGATTCTTGGACAGCTAAACAAACCGTCTTTTGTTTACTGAGGTGTCTGGTGTCAGAAGTTGAAACAGGAAGATAGATGGCGAGAAAGAGAAAGATTTGTCGGGTACACGGAGCTGAAACGCAGGCTTTGAGAAGTGACTGAGAAGCAGGTGAGTGTGTGTGTGTGTGTGTGTGTGTGTGTGTGTGGTGAGCAGGTGGAAGGATGTTTTCACAGCTGAAATGAGCCTTTTGAGAAAACCATTAGTGCGCTTGTTCATGTGATCCGTGCTGCCATGAGGGGTGAGTTTGATTGATTGAAGGATTTATTCACATCACTAGTGTGTATCGAACGTAATTCTGTCTTTTTCGTCTTCATTAGGCGTCAGCAGAAAGCTCTCACTGGTTGTTGTGTATATGTGGAGATGTTGATGTTATGTGTTGTTGAAGTGTGGTTACTTCAGCTGGTGTGTGTGTTCTAGTTGTAAAGCCACACTACAGCGACCTGGTGTGGGGGCAGAGGTGTGTGTTGTTGCTCTGCTTCCTGTGATGGAGGTCAGCAAGCTAAACAGCCTGTGTCTGTCACAGACGTATGCACACATGCCATTTGAGGGGCGTGTGTGTGTGTGGGGGGGTGGCTCATGTTGTCCAGCGTGTCAAGTTGTTATGTAAGCCCACAATGGACCAGCAAGGCAGAGAAAAAAACAGTGAGCAGAGGAAAGAGCGTGCAGGGTAGAGCTGAGTGAAGCTGCCAAAAGCAGACAGCACCTGGGAAAAATGACAGAGTTAAAGCAGTAACATGTTGGCAACACCACACTCAACTTTCCAAGACCTTAAAATGTCTTAAATAATGATTTTGACGAGTCTTAAAGCTTGAATTGATTTGGTGCTTGGTTGAAGCCTGTTTAACCCATAAAGACCCAAACATCCACCGCTGACCAAATTATCTACTAAAGTAAACCGTTTAATACCTGTTGATCCACTAATCCTATCAAAAATGTAAATAATTGGTGTAAAATACAGTTTATCATCTTTTCATGGTCATCAGATATGACCCATTTGGACGTTCAGAGG
>JAPQRQ010000017.1:25080517-25094011 GCA_037367365.1 Apogon talboti | reverse complement strand
CTACAACATTGATTCACCAGTAAAACCCATGGAGTTGGATCAGTGACAGTGGACGGACACACTGGGTTTATGTTCAGATAAAGAGAGTTATAGCTGAAAAAGTCAGTTTTTCTTGTTTTTTTTTTCTGTTTCTGATATAATAATCCTCAACTATAATTTCAACTTTTATGAACATCTACGTGATTAGTGAATTAAATATAGGAAAATACCTGATTTACAATGAGAAATCCAAAATAAATGGTGATAAATCGCTCAAGAAAGGTTTAATAGAGCAAAAAAATTATTTAGGAACTGCCACAAAAGTAGCGCTGGGTTTTTATGGGTTGAAATAATGGATTTGAAGTCTGCTGCACCTTGTGTAGGGAAATGTTCCAATTTGGATGGATGGATGGGACTAGAGGAGCAGGAGAAGTCTGAAAGAACATGGAGACTCCTTAAAAACCACCTGCATTTGCTGTTCAGTTCTCATTGTTGTCACATATTACCACTGGAGCCATCACTGAGGTCCAGGTGCAGCCTGATGTCGGCCTTAAAATACACAATGTTTCCTTCCAAAATGATCACTTGTACCATACCTTCAACTGGTTCAAGCTTATTACAACAAATATATTTAAGTGTTTGGAGTTCAAAGTATATGATTAAATTAATGCATGATATTAAGATTGCATGACAGATGGTTTTACTGTCACTTTTTCAAACCAGCACTTCTTCAATAAAGCAAAATAAGGCAATATACTGTACTTTATGACAGATACTGTGACTGCAGATTTACTCACTCTCTCACTCAACATCAGGTGTTGAATTAAAAAGGATCGTTGTACCAATCAATCAATCAATCAATCCAATATTTATTTGTAAAGCCCTTTACAACACTTAAAGTGACCAAAGTGCTTTCTAATAAAATCAAAGCATATAAAAAAATCAATAAAAATCAATATTGTAGTGCGAGAAAGTTTAAAAATCCTCCTTTCTATACCAGTGATGTAATATTTTTAATTGGTAAAAAATGGCACTGCTGATACTTCAGGATTATACCGCAACGGCATTAACAAAGAAGAGAAAATCTTTAAGAAGTCGTGTTATCTACAATGATAATAATAAAGCAGGAAGTGGCACAAAGTTGGTTAATGTCTCTTTATAAAATGTATAAATAATATTCCTTAAAAAGGTCTTTGAAAGGAGCTGTTTTGGAATGTTGAATGGAAATTTGGAGAATGGGGGCGTGAAAGGTGACTTTAATAACATGTGATGGCTGAAACACATGTTCAGGTGTAGCGACAAAGATCTGGTTGGCTGAGCTTTTAAGCCCACAGCTGTATCTCCATATCTCCCCTCCCTCCTCTTATGCATTCAAGAGTAGAGACGAATGTGAAAGGTCAAATATCATCCACAGGGTTTGGGCTGTTGTTTAACAGCCGTGACACAAAACCGCACACTCACCTGACCTTTTTTCCCTCTGTGTTTATTTGTCACTTGAGAGCCCTGCCGTGGTGGAAGAACCTTCTCAGAAACACACTCTGGTTACCTGACCTGGCCTTATTCTTCTCCATCGTTCTATTTTCACTCTGCGACACACCTCCTTATGAGCAAAATAACAGAGATTCGATATGTGGCTTACGGCTCCTAGCATGTGGCGTTCAGAATCGTGACATTAATGATGGTTTTCTGTTGCGTCTGATTATGTCTCATGTATAAGAATCTTTTGCTGAAGAGGGTGGATGTTAACTCTGATGACACTGGTGAATACTGGGGCAGCACAGTAAGGTGGGATGGAGTCTGGTATAATACATAATACATATATTATATACTTGATATACTGTATGTATATAAAGCAATATAGTTGTGGGTTATATAAAAACATAATAGAGATAGTCATATTTAGTATAAATTATAAGGAACATTCTATATAATTATAAATTACAGCCAGTTATATGTTGTATTTATATGGGTTTATATTTAGCACATACAGCATGTAGTGGATAATGATATAGAATGTATATATATATATATCCTTCTGAGACCCAGGAAAGTAAAAGTTTTGGTTTTTTTGCAATATGTTGCAACAGTTTTTTAGATACAGTTTTTATTAATTACATTTTTTTTAAGAAAAGCTGTGAAAGAAATAAATTATCAGTACAACAAAAAAGAAAAATAGAAAAAGATATATATATATAAAGCTCTATTAAAACACACCATTAAGACATATATATTGATTGATATAGACATGTATACATGTTGTTGATATAGTTTTTGTGTGGTATTGTAATAAAGGGGTGGGATTAATAAGTGTTTACTTCTTCCCATTCCTTTTCAGATGTGTACAGTAACTGACACTAAAATTGTACTAAGTATTTCTTTTATATAATAGTATACATTTATTTTTTATTTTGTTTTGGTTGTCTTATGCTGTTAATTTGCTTGGGGCATTTACTTTTGTTGGTGGTTGTATTGTGCTTTTTTATATGTTGGAAATAAAACATTCATTCATTCAGTCTTTCATTTATTCATTCATTCATTCATTCATGCAGTAGATACCTCACCATCAACCCCTCTTCATTAGGTGTGAATTGTCTGGATAATTCCATGCACCTTTTTGTTTAATCTTGAATAAATGCGCTCCCTCATGCAGTGTCTGGACTTTGCACCAGGATGCAGAGACCGCAGTATCTGAGTCGACTTACGCAGACATCTGCCGGACCTGCATGTTCACACATACCATGCAGCTCCAGAAGGAGAGCATATGCACAGTTTAGTTACACACTGACTGCTTACTCTGCCTTCGGGTTTGACACACAGGCATAAAATAAACATAATAGAGAAAGTTGCTGCGACTTAAGAAAGATCAGGAATGTAAATGTCATCAAGCTGAGGGTGTGGAGGGCGGGGTAAGATTTCTCAAGCGATTTGTCACCCTACGAGCTCAGCTACATGTCATTTAGCTTTAATTGAGTCTTGGCATTTTGTATTAGGGTGGACCGAATACTTGGAAATATTCCAGCTGGTGTGTTTGTGCAGATACAAAAAGAGATTAGATAGCCAGTGAAGCAATAACTGGACAAAACATGGTTGTTTAACCAACCTACATAGACCTAAAAAAGCTGCCAGCGACCAAGAGCATCGACTGATCTAAAATATTTATTAAGTTCTGAACCACTAATCCTATCAATACATTTAAATAATTCATGTAAAATGCTGTTTCTCTGCTTTTTAGTTGCATCAGATGTGTGTTATTTGGACGTTCAGAGCCTCTTTAGTGAACATGTAAACACTGTCATGTAGTTTGACAAATGACAGTGGTTGTAGATGTTTGTTTTTACATTGAGTTAATGATATATTTTGTTGAAAAAGTCACATTTTCTTAAGTTTTCTCTGTTTTTACATGATAAACTTTGATTTTACTCTGACCTTTTGTTGACACCTACATTGCCAGTATATTAAATGTAGGAAAATTTACAGAAAATTACAAAAGCCGGAAGATAATACTAAATTAATACTAAAAATAATCAATTAGGAGGAGGTGAAGGTAGAGAACAATTCATTTGGAAGTTGCCATAATAATATTTATAGGTCTTTGAGGGTTAAAGGAGTGAAATCTGCCTCTTTGCGCCACATGTTAGTAATAATGGTTGTGTATCTGCTTGTGTGTGCATCATGGAACACAAACCAGAACAGAAGCTCTTTGACTATTACCACCACTTCATCGGAGACCTCATGACCTCAGTTTGGTTTTTGTTTTTTGCTCTGATGAAACCTTCACCATCTTCTGCGGGCCTACAGTCAGTAAAAGTTCTCATGACCGTAGGCTATTTTGACTTTACGAAAAGGGAAATTTGTCCATAGGGAATGCAGCTGGACGCGTCTCGTACGGTAAAATATAGTATGTGCAAGCGTCTGTGTGTTTGTCTTCGTCTCTTTTCTCGTTTCTGAATCTGGCCGTCCTGGGAAGTGGGAGGAAACCGGCTCTGCAAAATCCTGGCTTGAAATTTGGGAATGGAAGCACCGGCCAAAAAACATCTCCCCTGGGTGCGGCTGTGTGTGGGACTCTTGCGTCTTAGCTCCGTAAACCTACGCGCATTGGTCCAACATAACGATACTCCACCCAGCCCAGATGACATTTAAACTCCTCTCCATGCTGGAAATGGCAGAAAATGATCAGTCTCGAATGTTCCTGTGGTTGGTGAACACATACAAAACTAGGCTCCACCTTTTTGTGAATCTGAAAGTGAGCCCTACCAGTGTAAACCCTACCCCCACCCCTCCTCCTCCACCCCCTATCTGCCCCTCATTAAGGCTACAAAGCAATGTTGCCCAATCTGCCTTCTGACCTCTCGCATGACAGGATTTACTAAAACAAAAAATAGGCTGAGGCCCAGAAACAGTTCAGATTAACCCTTTAATGCTGTCGTGGTATTTCACTACTAAGTAAATAACTCCAAGGGATTGGATTACACCCTAATGAAATGCCTGAAAAGTTTTTGTCCTTCGGTCATTGTTACAAGTCTGTGCTCCTTGTTATAAATGGTGCAGGTCATATGATCATGATCATAATACCTCTCTTTTCAAAGAAATTCTGGTTATGGTACATGGGAAGCAGAGTGTAAAAATATATATTATACAGAGAAAGACAAGAACTGATCCACTAGTACAGTGGTGTCAAACTCGTTTTAGTTCCAGGGCCACATTCAGCCCAATATGATCTCAAGTGGGCTGAACCAATAAAATAATTACAGTGAAAAAGTAAAATTATATTATGAAAATGTTTACATCTACAAACTATTCTTTAAATATGTGAATAACATGAACAACCTGAAATGTCTTAAGAAAAATAAGTGCAATTTTAATAATATTATGTCCCAGTTTATCATTTACACATGTACATTATAACTTATAGATCACAGTGGATCTACAAATACACAAAACATTTAGTAACAGGCAGAATATTAGTAAAAAAAATGCGCTTAGGTTTCTTAAAATATTTTAAGTTGTTCATATTTGTTCAGGTTATTCACTTTTTTTTAATGAAAGGATAGTTATAAATGTAAACATTTTCATGTAATTTTCCTTTTTTTACACTAAAACAAAGAGAAGTGGAGTTGTCATTATGTATAGGTTATTATGATAGTATTTTACTGGTCTGATCCACTTTAAATCATATTGGTCTGTACATTCTTGATTGTTAATATCTTCATTGTGATTTTTGCATGTCACAAAAATCACAAGGGATTGGGCCCTTTGGCGGGCCGGTTTTGGCCTGCGGACCGTATGTTTGACACCTGTGCACTAGAAGGTCCCTTGTCGAACTTAAACTGACGATATGGCGCCTTCATCTCAAGCCCCTAAAGCAGTTTATATGCTTCGACATGGGAATATGCTCTTTCCAAGGCTCTGGGCAGAGGTCTGCGGCATTATGGGTAAGTGCCTTTTCCATCCCCTTCTCTTGGATGTAAGCGAGACCACTGACTCATCTGCTGAGCTCCTGTGACGTAATCGCTTCAGCCGCTTACAACGCTGTTTCCTTTAAACATGAACATTGTTTGGCTTCTTCCCTTTTTATTTGGACAAAATGCAGAAAAAAAGATGGAGGCAGGTTAATCTCTGGGGAAGGATGAGTCATTTCCTGAAATAAGTTAATCATGGATATATGGAGGTGGAAAAAACTGTTTTTGGACACCCCATGTGTTTATTAAGAATCACTGTGAAGTCATTGAACTCTGCCAAGTATTGTTCCATTCTCCAAACCCTCATGTCCCCTTCTGCACATGCTCAGTTCCGTAGAGGTCAACACTAGATGTTATAATCGACTAGATGGAATACAAACTAGATGTATAATGTAATAATGAAATGCATGACATGCTGAAACTGTCAAGAATTTATTTATTTATTTATTTAAATTTTTCTTATTAACAATAAACAAAAAATAATTTGCATTTAATTTCATCTGTCTGATTCAGCCACACCTTTGGAAACACAAATATCCCATGATAATATTTGAGCTTGTGTAAAAAATTGAAGGGTGTTTGAAAACTTTTTTCCATTACTGTATTTGTACAGATGACTCAGTTGTTTCCAAACAGTGGGAATATGTTAGAGTCATAGCTCAGAGATGGAATAATTCTGAAAAAAACATTAAATGAAGCTCAGTGTCAGGAGATGTAACTAAATACATTACATACACATCATTTTTTCCATCTAAATCATCTGTACTGCCTCACGACTTCAATGTTTCTTCAGTGTTTGAATTCCATCTTAAATACACAACGGGACTGTTTGAAATTTACACTTGAAATTTTGATCAAATAGGCGACGTAGCTAAAAGTTTTTAGTCTATTTGTGTTGATTTTATTTGCTTTAGTTTAGAGCATTAATACAGTTAAATGGAGATGTGAATGACATGGATTGAATATTTGGGGCTGCTTTTAAGCTGTTAAACATTTATTAATCCTCATAATTGTTCTATATCGGTATTTTGACGTTGTATTTGTTAATGACGTTTAGGTACAATTAGGAGTATGTGTGAATTGTTTCATTTTCACAAATTTTCCTTTGTGACTCATCTTGTCTGTGTTACTGTTCATAGCCATAAAGTGAGTCCGTCAAAAGTAGACTTATGCGTTTTTCTAGCGAACCAGAACAGAGAACCAGTTCCATCTTAGACCTGCACAACATGAGGGAAATCTACAATGTGTCGATGTTGCGATGTTACAGTATCACATGCGCTTATACAGGTCTGCTTTAACAGGTACACTGCTCATAACTGCTAACCACAACCATTTGACTTATTTTACATAGTACACTGTGTTTGTATCTTTTGTAAAAGAATCCTACGTAGCAGACAAAGACATTTTCCTTTTTTGTCTCCTTCCTCATTGTGCTAGCTGACATCGCAGTCGCCACCAAGGTGATTATTCTGAGGGTGGTTGATAGCTGGCTGAGGTTTCATCTGACAGGTCAAAAATGTGGGCAAAATTAACCCTTAAAGACCCAAACGGCCACTGGCGACCAAAAGCATCTACTGATCTACAATGTTTAATACCTGTTGATCCACTAATCCTATCAATACGTGTAAATAATTGAGGTAAAATGCAGTTTCTCAGCTTTTCATGGTCATCAGATATGACCCATGCACCATCATCTTGTGCAACATTGATTCACCAGTAAAACCCATGTATTTGACAAATGACAGCAGTCAGACATGTGTTTGCATTTGCTGAAAATGGCAGTTTTTCCTTCAGATTTCTCTGTTTTGGTACAACCTTTGAATTTACTATGAGTTTTCATGGACACCTACAGTACATGATCTGTGAATTATATATAGTTACCACATATACATATAGCAACCGTATAGTTACCACTTTATCTTGCTCATGTCGCTGCTGTACATACATCACCACTTTAAGTTGTTGCTGCTAATGCATATTGTGCATATTCTTACCTATTTTTATCTAGTTTTACCGATTGTTATCTATTTTTTTATCCTGTCCATTTCTGCTGCACACCGAGACCTGGAAAACTGTTGTTTTGTTCTGATATTGTCTGTGATTGGATGGCAATAAAGCAGAGTCTGAGTCCAAAATATATGATTTACACTTAAAAATGCAAAATACAGAGAATAATATCATAATAAATTCTGATAAATCACTTAAGAAAGTTTAAAAGGAGAGGAAAATTCATTTGGGTACTGTAACAAAAGTAGCACTGGGTCTTTAGGAGTTAAAAATGATGCGTCTTATTCATCATCTTTTAAAACAGGTATGTTCATATTGTGGTGATATGTACTTGTCAGCTCTGAGATCAGCTTGATAGATTAGTGTGTGTACGTCTGCGGAAGGTATTAATAAAATATTTTATTTTTAATGATAGGTTAGAGAGTTGGATTTGAAGACGGACCATATCCAGGGCAAACATGTGTATTTATGTGTGACACACACACACACACACACACACACACACACACACACATGGTGTATATGCACGCTTTCATTCATGCAGCTCAGTGATGGATGCTCTCTGGGTATGAGTATGAAATGATAGAGGGGGACGCCTGTCTCCGGTCTCATGACTGATGCGGTTCTGTGGAAAGTCCCTTCTGGCCTGTGATTCCTTTAGCCATCGCCAAGACCGGCCTCACCCAGCGTCACCCAGCGTCACCCAGCCCAGTTCATTCCTCCCAGTTGTAACTAGAGCAGCTGCTGCAGCCGTCCACGACAGGAAGCTTCATTCACTCAGATGTTGGAAGTTGATCTCGGGTGGGCCGGGAGGGTATTCCTCCTCTACTTCCTTTATGCGAAGGAAAGGAAGAGAGGAAACAAAACACAGGAAAATTAACTTTCTCTGTGTGTGTGTGTGTGTGTGTGTGTGTGTGTGTGTGTGTATGTGAGGATGGAATTGTTTATTCCATTGGCCTTCATTGACTGGATATGTCAATGAACAAATGGACTGTGTTCCCATGTTCCACTGCGCTGTTGTTGGAGTCTATATGTGTTTTTTAGGGCAGAATTGGCTTCTTTTGCAACAAATGTGGATCACACACGTTCATGTCTTTCTATCTTTAACTTATCATTTCCCTCACCCTTTACCTTAACATCAATCCTAACTTAACCCATAAACACCCAGTGCTACATTTGTGACAATTCCCAAATGAATTTTTCTCTCTGTTTAACTTTTACTTAAGTGATTTATCACCATTTTTTTTTACAGTAAATCATGTATTTTTCTTTTACTTAATTTAGATGCACATGAAAACTCAGAGTAAACTCAAAGATTACTACACCAAAACTGAAAAAAACTGAAGAAATTGTAATTTTTTTCAGCAAAGATATCAATAATTGAACATTAAAACAAGTGTGTCCATCTACTGTAATTTATCAAACTAAATGAGTTTTACTGGTGAATCAGTGACGCTGTTTCCACGGTAACTACGGAGCCTCTGAACGTCCAAATGGGTCAAATCTGATGATCATGAAAAGACGACAAACTGGATTTTACACCAATTATTCACATGTATTGACAGGATTATTGGATCAACGGATATTAAACAGTTTAGATCAGTAAATGATTTGGGTAAGTAGTGGATGTTTGGGTCTTTAAGGGTTAAACCAAGTCAAAACTCCAAGAAACTAACAAAATAAACCCTTAAAGCTGTGAATAGTGCCCCAAATGCCCCCCACACACAAACCACCTGTCACTGACCTTTTAATTGACACTGAAACAGTCACTTTTCTCGTTCGTCACTTTTCTCACCCCCCTGCTGAGTGTGTGCTTGTGAACACACACACACACACACACACACACACACACACAACCCGAGTACCCCAAATAAGCCCACGCCCAGCGTAAAAACCTCTCACACCTCTTTACTTCCTCTTTATCTTTTGTGCCTCTCTCTCTCTCTCTCTCTCTCTCTCTCTCTCTCACTTCACCTCACCACCCTCTTTTCTTCCTGTTCCGTGTTTGTTGTTTATATTTCTTTCATTCTTTTTGTAAAAGCCTTAACTCACCGTCATGAATTTGAATAAGTGGATGTCGTGGAGAAAACGTAACTTTTTTAGGAGGAAAAGGAAACAAGATGATAGTCTCGTTTTAGGTAAGTGGATGGGAACACACTGTGTGTACATCTGCTGAGTTTCACATTGATTGAATGTGATCATTACAGGAAATAAGCTGTTAATGTTATTTGTAAAAAGTGATGAGGCAATTCATCTTGTTTTATAGTTGAAAGGGCTGCTAAAAACCAAACTGCACATCCAGATCACGGTCTGGTAGGCCGCAATTAGTCTTAAAATCAAAACAACGCAGCAGTGGACTCATTTTTGTGCCCACAGCAGTAAATCCAGACTTGAGCTATGAATTCTTTGCTCTAGCAGACTTCATTTCGGGCAGATTTGTGCAGGACAGTGTTTTACTTTGCGTGTGTTTGTGTTGCTTTTAGACACGTATTGGATGTTTGTATTGATGTGCTTTTAACGTCTGCATCTCTGTGTGGTTCGCTGCCTCTGCTGCAACCGGTTAACCATCAAATAACTTGCATGTGTGCAGATCAACCACCATTGTGACTGAGCTTCCTCTAGAGTTAGTGTGTCTTCTTGTATACCTAATATACAGGTGTCAAACATACGGTCCGCGGGCCAAAAGTGGCCCGTCAAAGGATCCAAATGGAGAAAAGTTTGGAGTTGACATTATTTGCAGGTTATTATGTTATTATTTTACTGGTGCAGACCACTTGAGATCTTATGGGGCCATATGGGTGTCAATGGAGGCTGATCAGGTGATTGACGGAGACACATGACTGATCCAGGTGCACGGGACCTAACCCCCCTCCTGCATAAAAAAGAGGCTGACTCAGGGTCTTAACATACTCATACTTTTTATTTCACAACCGCTATTTTACAGTAATGTATCTGTGTTGTGTTCCTCAGGATTGGTGGACTGTGTACTGATCAATTGATTGATTTTTTTCATGTGAATTTTAACAGAGAAAACAACAAAAACCCAAAGGATGACAGGTTAAAAGTGAGATTTATAACATGTGACATGGAAAAAAAAAAAACACAACGAAGCACAAGGCATTTAACCTGTTCAGGCCTGGGTCATTTATTTCCAGTCGGAATTATGTCAGTGTAAAACAAAACAATGGATTAGCCGACAGCACATGTTTAATTTATAAAAAAACAAGTTAGAGTCAGAAAACAGCAAAGGTTAGACTTAATGCAACCCTTATGTTTGCTCCTTTTAGTCTCATTTAGTGAGCTTTAGCAGTAGAGAAGTACTGATGGATCTGCTTAGTGTTAGCTTAGTGCTGCAAAGTTTGTCTCATTGTTCTATTTTAATTAGTGATTCATAACATACATTGACTGTTAGCTTATTTTACAATATTTGCTCATTTAAGTGCTTGTTGTTTGAGGTGTGTCCTATTGTCTGACAGTTGGTTTCATTGAGACGTTAACTGATGTTCTTCTGTCTAGACGGATGTAAAGAAGGTTTATATTGCTACAAGCGTCCCATTACCATGGCAACACAGATGGAACTGTAGAGTCTGGGAATCGAAAAAATGCACAGCCACAAGTTAATTAAAAAAAAAAGTAACTCTCATATGAAAAAGTTCTGTCTGCATCTAAGGGGTTTGACGTGACTTTTGGAGGGTAGTGTCTGATTTATGTGGGTGTGAGAAGTTTTCAGTTGGGTGGAAGTGGATGCACCGCCGCCTCCACTCCCCTCCTGTGTTGTGTCTGTGTTTGTGCGTCGATCTCTGACCGATATGCCCGTCTTTGCCATCTCACGACGTTCCTTGCATTCTGTCCCGTTGCACGCTGGGATGGCGCAGAACACTGCCGGAGTGTTTCTCGCCGCTCATCCCCTATCTGACCGTGCAGTAGGACTCCACGCCCCGGTCTCGCCCTTGTCCTGTCCTGTCCTGTCCCGTCCCTGCTCTGCACCCACTGTGTTTTCCCTTTCACTGGCACTGTCCCTCTTTCCCTCCCCTCTCTCCGCTGCTGCATTCTTCTGATCTTTTCCTCCCGCTCTGGTCAAGGAGCCACAGAGGCAGAGGAGAGAGGAGGACGCAGGAATGTCAACTTCTGCTCTCGCTGCTCACACTCTTGGATTATTCTCTGCTGCTGTTTGGGCTTTTACTGTTTCCACGACTTGCAGCGTTGAAGCAGGTTTGATTGAAAGATGGCAGAGTTTGGACTGAAACTCAGAGGTAGGAATGATTGTCAGGCGGCCTGATAGGTGCCACAGGTGGAGCAGTCAAGTAGATGGAAATCAGTTGTGCATTTTATTGGTTTATATTGTAACGAAACGTGACACGCTTCTATTTTTCAGTCTTTTGGTTTAGTTGTTCACCTTACATGTGCAGCTTTAGACATATTTTTATTTACGTCTAGGGCAGTATATTGAATTAATTTGATTAATCTAGGTTTTTGCTTTGTGAAAATTGTGAAAAAATAGGTAAATTGTAATACTGATAGTATTTCCCGGCAGACCTGAGTTTCTGCGTTTTTGTTGTTAAAGTTAATTTTGAATGTTTTTCCCCAGTTGTGTGCAGCATTTAGGAGTATTTCTGAACCATGTTTTAGTAAACAAGGGGTTAAAATTGTAAATCAAATTGTAAATAACATTGAGGAAAAAAAAAATGTTTCATAGAGCTCTAGGTTGATGATGCTGATTTGAGCTTTTCAGTATTTAGTGGTGAATGGATTGATTTACAGTGGCTGGAGTTGGATGAATCATGACATTTACCACGAGTTAAAGGTTTCATACTCTGCAAAGTTATTTAATACTTCATATGTTTTATATATTAATACGTCATGACTGTTTTTGAAGGCTGTTTTTATTTTTATGACACTTAAAATGGTTTTTACTGCTAGTGTTAGCCTTTTTTTATACTCTATATGTTTTATGCTCTTTTTTTGGATAAATAGAGAACTCCTGGATATAAAACTTTTTATATATTATGTGTTTCTACATAGAGATGCTGTCTACAAGGAAGTGTATAACACCAGAACATGCTGATGATACCAAAAAAATTATTTTGTGAGGAGCTGCTCAGGAAGACGTGAAACTGGGGAAACTTTTTTTTTTTTTTTTTGCCCTAACTTTCCCCTTTGATGTTACTGCGTTTAACTCGTCTCATTTACAAGCTGCAACAGTGATTTCAAGTTAACTTTGTCACGTCAGGTTTGCAGAGTGACCCGAGCCGAGTCGCTGCACACCGTCCATCAGCCTCGCTCTGACATTACTACTTTCATTACCCCTCATTGTTTTCCTCTCCGCTAATTACAGTAATACACGCACCTACAGTATGTGCTCCATAGGGGTGTTTTTCATGCTGCTAAGTGGGGATGTGGGCTAATCTCTCTGGACGTTTGGAGTGTTTTCCTAACAAATTCCCAGATCTTGGCGAGCGAAGAGTGTC
The DNA here is from genome assembly GCA_037367365.1 of Apogon talboti. Taxonomy (NCBI): domain Eukaryota; kingdom Metazoa; phylum Chordata; class Actinopteri; order Kurtiformes; family Apogonidae; genus Apogon; species Apogon talboti. The sequence goes on along the minus strand of JAPQRQ010000017.1, from coordinate 25,081,098 downwards.
AACAAGGCTGTGCCGGCTGGGACAAGCTTAGACAAGTGACCGCTGGAGGGAGGAGGGAGGAATGCCTGGGAAATTATAGGAATTCTATGCATTCCTCGCAACCTCCAAAGTGAAACAAATGCTTGTGATTGAATTGAAATTGAAATTGATTGAATGTCTCTGTGTATGAAGGAAGGAGAGATGTAAAGTTAACTGGAGGCTAATGGCTGCCTTTAATGCTCATTCATCGGTGTGCTGGTGTGGGTGTGGGTTGTGTAGTTGTGTAGTTGTAAGTGGCCTGCAGTGGGCTGTGGGTGGTGCTTTCCTTTGCTGAATGACAAGACAGACAACTGCTGAGCCTCTTCCAGACCGGCCATCAAGGTGAAGTTCACCCTGGGAAAACTTTTAACAAGCACCGGCTGAGTTGTTTCATAGCTAAGACACCGTCCAGTCAGTGTGTCGCCGGCACTGAGCCGACAAAAGCACGCATCACACAAAAACACACTTGTTTTCTTTCAGTGACAGCTCGCGCACACACACACACACACACACACACACACACACACACACACACACACACACACACACACACACACACACAC
>JAPQRQ010000017.1:25039058-25063556 GCA_037367365.1 Apogon talboti | reverse complement strand
ATCTATCTATCTATCTATCTATCTATCTATCTATCTATCTATCTATCTATCTATCTATCTATCTATCTATCTACATGAATTACGTGTTCTTTAAATCATGATGACTTCATAAGTGAATGAGTTTTAATGATGAGAATGAAGTTTAATAAACTTAGAAATGGGATATAACACTAGTTGTTCTTTGTCTCTGATACAGTACATTGTAAAAGTAACTGCATCTCCAACATCTGTCATGCTTTTTTTTTTTTGATTGCAAATATAGTGCATTCAGAGTTTTGACAAAACCACCCTATTTTTCCTCCAATCAGACGGGAAAGACGCCCATCAAAGACATGTTCTCCGACCTGAAGGATGGGCGAAAGCTGCTGGACCTGCTGGAGGGCCTCACTGGCACCGTGCTGGTCAGTATTTAAGGTTTATTTGCCTTTTTTGCTTTAACTTACAGTGTCTTAATTAAGTTACAGTCATTCCATTTTTTATTCACCTTCAACTGTCTTTTTTATACATTATTCCTGTTTATTTGCATCTTTTTCCCTTCCCCAGACAAGTGTTTTCTAGTACTTGCCAGGCTCACATTATTAATAAATAAGTGTTCTAATGTCTTGGCTGCATAGTAACGTATGCGGTGGACTCAAATGTCATATATTTAATAAAATCTGTTACAAGCCAAAGTACATGCTCACTTAAGGCTTGTGTTTTCACAGTAGGTCTGGATGTACTTGTTTCCTTAAATTAATAATAGACATTTCACTAATGTAGTTTTAATTTAATTAGTTTTTCATATTGTCACATCACAGATATTGGTGTCTATTTCTTATGTTTGCATACTTTTAATAACCAGCTCCTTTAAAAGATTAGCAGGTTCATCAAGTCTCGACTGCAACCATGAAATAAATTTATCAAAGTCATACTGACAGCGTGATAATGTACAGAATGTGCCGCATGTACGCTGTCACACTTTTGGGAAAGTATCCGCTTTCTAGCACCTGCAGCTGTTTCTCTGCCATACATGGAAGCACACACATGTGAAACCCCCCCATTTGATCCCAGAATACTAATCTATAATTAGGCGCTAATAAGAGGTCGAGGTATGTGAGGACTTTAAAGAGATTCAGTGCTGGCAGCCGCTCACCCTGCCATTCTTTCCATATGTTGGCCTGTGGCTCCTGCTGATAGGCTAATGGCTGTGATGAATGTATGATGAGAAACATTCTGTTGAGTGATAGTAAACCTATTCCTGGTGTCGCTGACTCCCAAGAAAACATTTTACTCCTATGTATATGATATGTGAGTTACAGTATATTCAGTGATGAATAAATGAACCTGCCATAGAGTCCATGTCCCGTTTGTTAAAATCTAGTGCCATTGTATAAAGGAATCATTATGGACTCCTCAAACTAAAAATAAATACTGAAATGTATCTCATTTTCTACTTCCTGTATCCTTATGGTTGGATAGTGGACATTGTCAGCTGTTTTACAGTATGTTTGGTTTCCTGTTCCTCAGACCAAAGAGCGGGGCTCCACCAGAGTGCACGCTCTCAACAATGTCAACAAAGTGCTTCAGGTCCTGCATCAAAATAACGTGAGTACTTGGTGTTTTTCTCGCCGTTTTTTGTCGTCTCAGATGCACATCCATATCCACCCACCATTAGATTCAGTGTGTCTGCATTTCGGCCACATGTCGATAATCTCATCCTCGTCCACACAAAAGGGAGCTACAGTGAAGTTGAACAAAAGCGACTACACTTGTATTGTTGTGATGTGAAAGCCCTCCATGTGATTGTTTAGTTTCAGCACAGGTTACACTGATAGTACTATTGTAACAATGCAGAACTATATGTTTGCCCATTGCTTTCTATCTAAATGTGTCATTTGGTTTCCACTGTGCTCTGTGTTTTCCTTCATCCGTCCTCCTCCCTTGCTCCGTCGTTCCTTGTCCCTCCTCTTCTCTGTGCACAATAGTTGGTCTTAATGCCTTGACTTCAGCAGTGGGAGCAAAGGGGAAGGGTCAGCTCATGGGAAATAGCTGCAGCTGATGTTTTGTTGCAAGAACAACAGTGTCAACTGACAGCGATGGTCAGAGTAACAGTGTGAGGATCTGAGAATAGGTTTTCCACACTAGATAAATGCAGTGTCATAAAACCACTATTGAGTTTAAAGTTGAAGTACGAAAAACACATTTATCATCAGAATGTGCCTCAGTCTGATGTCTTTTCTTGTTGTTCTTTCTTTGAACAAAAGCAGCACAATTCAGTCACATTTGCTATGTCGGACTGTGCGATTATATTATTGCAAAATGCTACAGTTGGAAGGTTCTTTTTGTGCATTGTGATATTGTGAATTCAGTGCCACAGTGCACAAACAGGCACTGTGTAAAACAGACAACTATGAAAGTCACAATGACATCCACAATAATTGCACTAATCAGGAATTTTCGTATTTATTATTACAAGTTTAAGGCTTTATATAAAGGGCTGTGTTGCTTATACCATTGGATATCTGAAACACAAATGGACCTTCTCATTTGGAGAGATTTGGCCCGATCAAAAAAAAGACCACAGGGTTTTTGTGGGCATGAAAAAAAGCACTGAACATCTGCGGAACACACAACGGTTATGACCATCAGATCCTACTGCTGCAGCATGTGTGTAATGTAAATGTACCCAGTCTCTTTTGGAGTTCGGAGACTCCGAACATCTGTACGGCTGTTTCTGTGAAGTCCCAGCTGTATTCAGTGACACAGACATGATTAATGTCTCTGCCAAGTCTGAGGCACTAATACCTGAAATGACTGAATTACATTGGTAGCAATAATAGATATTTCATTAGACTGTGTCATAGATGTGAATATAAGTTTTATTGGGAAGAGCTCTGCGCACGTGCATGTCTGTGCATTAAAAATACACATTCTGAGGATTTTGCGGTTATCATTACGGACTTATTGGTCTGCTGAAAAGTGGAAAAACACCTGAAACACTAGAAACTCCAGTGTAAAGCAAGGTTGAATCACACCCAGATGTATAACTTTATAGTTGTGTTTCTGCAACCAATATCACAAGCACAAACACTTTGGTGAATTCAACAAATTACAGGTGCAAATGCTGCAGTTATCAGACACAGCCCATTCTCCTTGCATCCAGCCCTTTGTGTTCTTGTATGTATCTCCAGTGTCTAATGAGCAGCTGTGTGGTTCATGGGTGGCATAGTGACGTTGTCTCTCTCTGTAAAAACTTAAAAATCTCAGGTTACAAGAGATGAATATGAAAACACTGCATATCAAAACCAGTGTCTGCACTACAGGTGCTTGTGTAGGTCTGTACTGGTGTCTGCGTTCAGTGTGAGGGACAGACACTGAAGGGGACAGAAACATAAGTGGGTGAGGGGATGAGGCTAATTGGAACTAGCGATGGGTCAGAGGTCACCCCAGTGGAAGAGGGAAAGGTTTGACCAGACACTTGACCTCATGTTCCACTCTGTGACTCGATCCTCTAGAAAATATTTATATGTAATCAGTCCACATGTGGCCTCACCTCGTATGAGTCGGACACTTGAAGCCCACAGTAACACTTCACAGTTTGCTGGAGGAATGTCGTCAGTGTGATACATTGCACTGTTTGATATACAGTCAGGTGGCAAAATGCTGTATTGTAATACTGTAGACCAGGGGTGTCAAACATACGGCCCACGGGCCAAAACCGGCTCGCCAAAGGGTCCAATTTGACCCATGGGATGAATTTGTGAAATGGAAAATTTAAACAGAAGAATATATATTAAATACTATCTTTTTCAGTTCCAGATGCCTGTTACTAAATGTTTTGTGTAATTGTAGAGCCACTGTGATCTGTAAGTTGTAATGCACATGTGGAAATGATAAAGTGAGGTAGAATATTGTTAAAATTCTCTTATTTTTCTTAAATTTGTATGTGTGAAAGGATAGTTTGTAAATGTAAACATTTTAACAATGTCATTTTACTATTTTTGCACTAAAGACAAAGAGAACAACTTGATGTTGACGTTATTTCTACGTTATTATGCTGTTATTTTACTGATCCGACCTGTTTAAGATCAGACTCGGTTGTACTGTATGTGGCCCCTGAACTAAAATGAGATTCACACCCCTGCTGTAGACATTTGTCAAGATTTTGGCCATTTTTATTCACCTAGGAAGTAAAATTATAACCAGGGTGATTACTTTAAGACTGATGGCAATTAGGTCTATCTTAATTTTATTATAATTACTATAAACAGAAGGCGTTTTCATAGAGAAGACTTCATAATTGTTACCACTAGGACTGATTTCCAATTGAGTTATGTTTAACAGCAGCCACTGCCCCATGTTTTCATCAGACACATTGTTTGCTCTGTGTTTCAGGTGGATCTGGTAAACATAGGAGGAACAGATATAGTTGATGGGAACCATAAGCTAACCTTAGGCCTCATCTGGAGTATAATCCTTCACTGGCAGGTGAGCACACATGTCCTCAAACACATAATGCACATGCTGTTTCCCTTCTTTCCACACGTATACACGTTTGTATTCGCTCTGTGAACTCGTCATACACTGGGGACAAAAATACAGATGATGGATCATTTATATTAGTTTTTGTTTATGTCACACCTGTTACTTTATCTGTGTTTTTTTTGTCTCTTGTAGATATGGTTTTTTTCCCTATAGCGAATCTTTTAACTTTGGTTAACATTTGGAACATCTGTTGCAGTCCCAGTGGGCATGAACAAAGTAGCTCTGTTAATTGATATGAGAACATTTAGATTTGGTGAATGCCAGATTGACCAGTATGGTGGACACACAAATGTGTGGATATTTCTAATGCAGCCTGCTGGAAAAATAATATGGCCTTCTGTTGATGTTCCTCTGGCATGGGCCTCTGGTAATTAGAAGATGGAATAATGATCACTGTCTGTAGTGTTTAAACTCATTAACGACCACAATAAAGCTGTAATGCTGTAAAACCGCAGCGATTGAATTCCTGGAGACAAACTGAAACTAAATCTCCAAATGTCCTTGTTTTTCATTCTGTTCATTCATTATTGTTTATATATATATATATATGTGTGTGTGTGTGTGTGTGTGTTTCCTCATGTACATGTGCACGTAGGTGAAAGACATCATGAAGGACATCATGTCCAACCTGCATCAGACTAACAGTGAGAAGATCTTACTGAGCTGGGTTCGCCAGTGCACCCGCTCATACCCACAAGTCAATGTGCTGAACTTCACCACCAGCTGGGCTGACGGCCTGGCTGTCAACGGCATCTTACACCACTTCAGGTAATTCCGTAATGGGATCACGGATTATTGGGGGCAAGAAGTGTGCAGTTTTACCCCACTGATTTGACTGAGTAGAAGATTCTCAGTTGTTGTGTCTCATCTCTTTAATGTCTCCATCTTTAAAAGTACACTGATTGTGCCGTGTGTTGATATATCGTGCTATTAAATTACTCTTCAGCTGCAAGTTGACATTGCATATTTGACATCTGCCCTATGACTCCAAAAGTAAATCACTGAAAGCACAGACTAAGACCTTTAAATAATGTCAAGTAACCAAAGCCTGTAACTTAGAAACGTGTAGCAGTGTTTGTGTGTGTGTGTGTGTGTGTGTGTGTGTGTGTGTGTGTGTGTGTGTGTGTGTGTGTGTGTGTGTGTGTGTGTGTGTGGGAGAGGGGTAGGCAACTCAGGCTGTGTAAGTGGCAGGAGGTCAGGCTGACAGGTCAGGGCCTGCAGGGTGTGTGTACACTGCTTGACTTGTTCTGTTTATGCCTGCCATGTCACTGTTTGCACACGCTCTGTGTATGTGTGTGTGTTCGCGTGCGTGTGTGTGTGTGTGTGTGCGTGTGTGTGTGTGTGCGTGTGTGTGTGTGTGTGAAAGAAAAAGAGCAAGAGAAGCGTAAGGGGTGTTTCCCCCCTTTTCGGTAACCCCTGGTTCATAGCAGTAACACACACACACACACACACACACACATACAGGCCTGTGATCTGTGAGAAAGGCCAGTGTTGGTTTTGACTTGGGCCAGGGTTTAGGTGGATCACTGAACACACACATTCCACACCCAACCGGCCTCAGCACCCCCAGCATAGCCGAGGGGAAAGTCTTACGTAGAGGCCACATATAGTCCTCAAACATGTGTCATTATTTAAAACTTGGATCCCATGTGTAGTAGATGTAAGTGTATGCACAACATAAGCAGTGTTTAAAATGAAGTTATGATAAATTATGCTTTGTTAAATTAAAAACAAATACTTTCATATGCACTTCACATTTCCCACTCATCTATTTTAGGCTTTTGTAAAATGTCTAAAATCCTATAATCTGAAATATAGGTCTTTATATATTTCACACTGTCTTGGTTTTAACACCTATGAAGTTAACATTTAAATGTGTTTTGGAGAAAACAACTTATTATTCACTGTGAAACAAAACTATTAAACAAAATCACCGCTGTCTAAAACTAACGCACATCCACATTACTCTCACATAATTCATTTTCAGTTCCAAGTTAACGCCATGCTACGTTCACACACCAGGTAAAAAGTGACCCAAATCTGACTCGTTTGTCCATATGTGACTCATATCTGATTTTTTTAGGACAGTCTGAACAGATTTTTCTTTTCTAATCAGACCCAGGCTACTTTCATATGTGGTCTTAAATCAGATACATATCTGATGTTTTGTAATGCGACTTCAGTCTGAATGGTCATGTCACATTTCATCTGACTTTAACATGAGAAAGATGGCATTTGAGTTATAATGTGAACAAGCACGCAAAAAAAATCAGAATTGAGCATTAAGACCTGCAGTATAATCATAGTATATCTTTTGTACATTTTTGCCTGCATGCATGTGATTTAGATCTTAAGTTGCATTCATAATGATCTTCAAAAGCTCTTTAGAAACTTTTTTAAACCTGCAGAAACACGGTACATGTACAGTAATGTTGAATATACGTCAGCTTTTTTTTTTTTACTGTGTTTTTAACCCTTGGCGTCTCCATGTTATCAGTCTCATTGCTAATTTTGCTGCATCTTCAGACCAAATGCGTTCAGCTGGGATCATGTGGTCAAACTGAGCCCTGTGGAGAGGCTGGACCATGCCTTCACTGTAGCCAAAGACCAGCTGGCTATCGAGAGGCTACTGGATCCTGAAGGTACACTTTAAGCACTTGTTCACACTCAGCTGTATTTATGCAAACTGGAATAATTGAAGGAAGGCTTTTGAGGTCGCAGCAGAAACACTATCTTTAACAGCCTTTTATAGTACTAAAAAAAACAGAAGAATGAAGTATTTTTTACTGTCCAAGATTCACACATATCAAAACACAGTCTGTGTACACAAAGCCTCCCTTTATGTGTTGCCAGCAGTTGGATAAAGTCACGATGGAGCAAATACCTTGAAGTTTTCCTTGGCTGAAGATTTATAAGAAGCTGTGTTTGAACAAAATGTTTTTCCAGTTTCTGTAGAACCTGCAGATGCTCCGTGCGTCCATGCTTGACTTGTGTGTATTTAGAAAAACCTTGTTATGGCATGGCTGAGGGGCAGTCCCACCTGACTTGACCTGCCTGGTTCCTTCACTTTCCCCATCTAATATCTTCCTGTCACCCCTTACCGCTATCACACTTTATCTACCGTGCTGCTTTTTTCCCCCGTATATTTCTTTATACCATACCCTCCTGTTGCTGGCTCCCAATTTGTACCTCTGATCTCCCTCCTTTCAGATGTAGCGGTGCAGCTGCCGGATAAGAAGTCCATCATCATGTACGTGACATCGCTGTTTGCAGTGCTGCCCAAAGATGTGACCATGGAGGCAATCAGAGAAGTGGAAACCCTGCCACGCAAATACAAAGTGGAGGCTGAGGAAGCAGGCCCAGGCCTCAGCGCTCAGGTAGACATTACTCTGCATCACAGTATGGAGTCATGATGGCACAAAGCCTTAGGAGCAAATAGGAGCACGTGGTTCTATGTCCAAGTAACAATAGCAACTTAAAAGTGAAGCCAGTGTGGAGGTATTGTACAGTGTAATACCACTGACGGCCACTAGGTCCAGGTTCCAAAAGGGCCTGGCTCCCATAGACTTAAATAGAATACTAAGTCAATATTTTTACTCATCCTCAGTTCATCCTCATCCAATAGCAAATAGTACTTGGTCTGTTAGCACTAATTTAGTCTTGCATTAAATGTATAGCCTGTCAGCTGGCGCTAATTAGTGTGTTTATATGATACATGAAGTGGACGTTGCTTCTGTCAAACAGAACTGTATGTGTTAACATTTAGCAAGTGGCTCAGCATTACTCAGTGGTAACACAATATTTCCTGGTCAGCAGTGTGGTAGTTGTTTTCACAGATGAAGCATTAGCATCAGCCATGCCTATGGTACAGAAAATCCTAATGGGAGTCCATGGTTGCATTATGTTTTTCAAAGAATACAGTGTGCTCTATTTGGTGCAAATGTAAAAAAAAAAAAAGTACAACTGGATTTCCATGTAGACATGTAGAAAACTGTATTTTCTTCAGTTCACATTTGTGTCTCTGGTGATATCCAGTTTGAGGCCACCCACTCCATTACGAGCACGAGGCCTGTTGTGAAATTGTGCGTTGCCGGAGAAAATGTGTCACTCCTACTACGAAAAAAAGCATCTCCTTCATTCTCTCCAGCTCTGCTCATGAAAAGCACAGCAGGCGCAGGCAAATAGGGAGCAGAGCTATGACTCACCCCTCTGACATTAGCCAACAGACGGAGCTGCATGCTTCTGGAAGCGCATAGCTGTAAAAGGATCGAAGGAAATGAGGGAATAAATTGGTGAGCATGGGAGTGTGTGTAGAAAGTTGTCAGGCAAGGTTATTTGAACAGGAAACCTATCCATGTAGTGGTGGTGGGTGAGCTTAGAATGCAACTGACACACTTCTACTGACTAATTATAAATGTACATGTGATTTATTTCTACACAAACACAACAATCTCTATGTAGTGTTGTTTTGTTTTTGTATTTTCTGCAATCTTTTCCCTGAATCCCATACAGCCACAGTGCAAATAGTCTCAGAGTTTGTTTTTTTTTACTCTGAACTCAAAAACTCCCAAAACCACCTCTTAAGTTTTTTTATTGCCCGTGGGCACATACTTCACACACCCTGGAAAGAGTGCTGGAAAAGTCTTTTTAAATAGTGCTCAGATTGGTCTAACAAGAGGTTTACTTTCCTGGCACATTTCCTCTCCCCATAGGAAGTGATGCGTAATGCTGCTGGTAGTGAGAGCGAAGGAGAAATAAAGGCTCTTTGTTTTATCCACTGTGTTTGGATTCCGCTTAATTCAAGCTTCAAAATATTAGGGTGCGTGTTTTGTTCTTTTTAAATTTTTATTGTTGATTTTATATCATTTTTCTGTTCAATGCCGACAGCCCACATCAGCTTGAGATGTAACTGACTTGTACGACCATGTTTCAGGTGGAAATATCCCTGCTGATAAGTACAAAGCTATAGGCAATACATTACATGCTCCAGAATCACACCAGAAAAAGTGATGCATGCAGGGTTTCAGCTGAGCAAATCATCTGGTGATAATAAAACGTTCTGTTGAGCCAGACCGCAGCTATTTTACAGCCATTCTAGTCAATAAATAGACCAAGACCCCCCCTTCTCTCTCTCTCTCTCTCTCTCTCTCTCTCCCCCTGTCTTTCCCTCCTTTTTCCTTCTGCCACTGCCACACTTCCCCAGAGCTAACATAATGAGCTTACAGTATTTTGTGACTTATTCCAAATTGTCCTAAAGGTCATTGAATATTTTCGGCAGGTGACCTTTTCTTGGTTTTTCTACACGAATATAACTACTGTATAGTTTCAGGCTGGAAAACAAAGGTCCATTTGACTTGTTACTGTACCGGCAGCCCCTTACTCATTAGTATTTCAGTCGTCTTTGGCCTGGCATGAGTGCTGCTGCCAAGACTTTATCTCTTGTTCATTTCTCTTCTAAACAGATTCTTACAATGCATTCTGGGAAAAGGAACTCAAGCACATGCATACAGTATGTAGCAACCTCAGCTTTTAATTTATCTCACTGTACACCATCGTGCACCCAGGACACTTTTTGATAGTCAGTGCTATTTCTGGAATGAGGACTGACCTGCCAAACACGGGCACCTCCCAGCATCCCATAATAAGCCTGGAGTTGTTGTGTTTTTTTCTTAACTAAGCAGGGCAGGTCACCCTGTATAGTCCACAGCAGCAAAGGCCCCTCCTAGATGTCTGGTTCTATTTTAGATCCAGCCAGCTGATGTGCACACATGAAATGCAGAGTAAAGGACAAATGGCAGATGAGACATGGCTTCATTCAAAAAAAACACTTAGCATTGACGGAGCTGCAGCGTCTCAGTTTTCTATCAGTGTTGTAATGGGGGCAATATGAACCTGATTAATCTGAGAGACACAACTCATGTTACATCTTGGTGATGTTTCTGAGAGTAAAGTCTTACTGATAAATGCTTATTAGGTACTAGTTACTGCAAATCATCAACATAAACACTGAAAAACTGGAAACACTGATCCTACAACCCTCTGAAGTAGGGCTGTAAGAAAATAGGGATATATTTTGAATTAAAAATGACAATGATGGTCATGTGGAATTGAAAATCTGTGTATAGTTTGCATGGGTTCTCTCCAGGTACTTTGGCATCCTCCCACTGTCAATATGTGTGAATGTGAGTGAATATGTCAGCCCTGTTATGAACATGTCTGTAACAGGGCTGTGTTTAGTCAGGATAACACCCCCCCCCACCCTCTCATAAGCTAAGTGATTCAAAAAAAGAACGAATGAATGACTTATTATGATGTTACTGAGTATCTATTAAATGCAAAATCAGATGTTACTGCTCTGGTTGCACAAAAAACAAACTAATATTTTAGCTCATTCAACACACATGATAGTGTGTTTTTACCAACCCTTGCATCATGGTACAAACAGTACTGTAACACCAAGTTTTTGCCATCACACTCTGAACTCTAAAGGAGGGACGAGCACCTTTCTTTGAAGAGATATTCCTTCATTTGGTGTTTGATGATGGTGATGGAGAGTGCTTTCACATGGGTTTTCAGTTCGGTTGGGAAGGTGAGAGCATATGATTCACCTCCACTTTTATGTACATCAGATCAGTCTGTGACACATCATACCCCTGTTGATGTGGGTACGAGACCATCTCCAACAGGTTTTTCCTTTAATTCGTCACCCGCGTGTCACTATTTCATGCTTTGTGTTACTCAGAATGTACAGATGGAGGAAGCAGGAAGCAGCCCCCGGCCTGAGACCCCCAGCACCCTGACGGAAGCGGAGGGGGAGATGGAGGTCAGCCTGCTGGAGGTCGACCTGGACAGCTACCAGACCACGCTGGAGGAGGTTCTGACTTGGCTGCTGTCGGCTGAGGATGCCCTGCAGATTCAGGACGAGGTGTCGGATGACGTGGAAGAAGTCAAGGAGCAGTTTCACACACATGAGGTGGGATATATAAAGGCAGATTCACCGCTGTTAAAGCTGGACACCATACAGGGTGTCCACAAAGTGTCTTTACAGTTTAACAAATGGATTACAAAAACAATTGATGAGATATGTTAATGAGATTTGTTCCATGTACTCAGTGGTTTTCAAAGTTTTTAACCACATTGTGGGATCATGTGGAATCGAATCATTGGTTCATTTTTCTTCAACAAGAGATCAATTAGTGCAAATGTTCACCTTGACCTTTGGACTGAATATGTGGCATCACAACTGGATGACCTTCAACCAACCATCATTTTCCAGGTAGATGGTGCACCACCACAATGGGACTGTGTGTTGGTGGGTTCCTAAATCAAATATTTCCAGACTGGTGGATTGGAAGGATGGCCCAATTCCCTGGCCACTTTGTTTACTAGATATCACTCCTCTGGATTTCTTTCTATGGGCTTAAAGATACGGGACATCAACGCCCTGAAGTAACAGACCACTGATGCCATTGACACAACTGATGAGGTTATGATACAGCCAACATGGCAAGAAATCCAGTATCGTCTTGATGAGGTGTATTCAATGAGGCAAAAAACTTCTTTTGTAATAATTTCCACAGATTTGTCTATTCATTTGCTTTTGTAATACATTTGTTAAATTGTAAAGAGGGCACATGCAACTCCGACAGATGATAAATGCATGACCAGTTTGTACTACTGTATGATTCTTCATTGAGAGAAATTGGACGACCACATCCCAGAGATAAAAGCCTGTCACAGTCAGCAGTACATGCGCCATACATGTTGGGAATGCCAGGAATTCTGCAGACAACAGTAGAGCACAGCATCCCACCATGTTTGGCCCAAAGCATGCTTTTTGCTTGAAAAGGCGTAGTTGCAGGGTTTGTGCCTGTGCATGTGTGTGAAGGGGCTTTGGCTGGATTCCCTTGGCTGAAATGTGAATATTTGTCAAGTCTAATGTGTGGAATCCAGGTCAAAGTAGAAAGCTGGTTGTAAGACTGAGAGCAACAAGAGCCAAAGCCTCTTTAACAGCCAGGCTTTTCAGCCCCTCTGAAAAATCAATCCTGTTTGTTTCAACCTAGTTGTTCTTCTACTTACTCCAGATTCTTCACCAAAGCCTCTTCAAACACAATGTGCTCGGAGGTGCAGTCAAAAATGCTTACTCATCCAAAGAGCTAACGAAAAAAACAGACAATAACTCAGTTCAATGGCCTTTGTATCGCTCACTGCAAGAACAAGCTAAAAGCACGTCCTCAGAGAAGTTAGAAAGCATCAAACTTCTTTTAACTACCTTCAGAAGTCCTCTTGCCCTTTTCTTTTTTCTGTTTTACAGTTGGTCTCAGTTGGCTGCTTGACAGAATTAGCTCTTCAGTTTAGTCTCAGTGACTCCTTGGACTGTTGCTATGACGGCATTTCTGAACATAAGTGCACAGAGGTGATGTCCAGTGCATTTGAGGCTGTTATTAAGTGATTTTTCTAGTGAAGTTGGTTAGGAGAGGAAAAATATATATACACTGCATCCAGATGTTGGTATGTTGGTGCCAAATGCCAACATGGAAGGATGGGTTATAGATGCCGAAAACCTTATGAAACTTCTGAAGCCTGATAGGAACTAATTCTACTTATAAATCTAGTGTTGGCAGAAGTGTTTTATTATGGCACTTGTGTGTAGAGTGTCATTCTTGGAATTTTAAAGAAATTACTACTAGCGCTGTTGTTATCTTACAGTATTTCCTGAACTGAAGCCATGCTTTGGGCTGTGTCTCTCTCTCTCTCTCTCTCTCTGCAAGGGCTCCTTCTTATTAAAAGTTTCCAGCCATGCATATGCACAGTTTGACTCGTACATCTGCGCTGGAAAACATGTAGTCATTGATTAAGTGCTTAACTGGAACCAGTTCTTGCCTCCCATCCCTAGTGATTATACTGTACAATTCCGCCCTTAACTCAGCACAGAAACAGCAGGTTTCACTAAGTATATTATTCCATCTGTTTCACACACACATAATTTCATCTACACACACAGCGTGAACTCAGAATTAAAAACAGTTTCAGAGATTTGCTGTTAATTTTCCCACTTTACTTCCCCTCTGTCGCTGCAGGCCTTTATGATGGAGCTGACAGCGCACCAGAGCAGCGTTGGTAATGTCCTGCAAGCGGGGAACCAACTGATCGCTCAGGGAAACCTCACAGAAGAAGAAGAAGATGAAATCCGGGAGCAGATGAGCCTCCTGAACTCACGCTGGGAGAGCCTCAGAGTGGCCAGCATGGACCGCCAGGCCAGGTACAGAGAGGGAGACTTCAGGGTTTTTGCTGTTGTTTATATGTGCACAGTACGTTTCGTCTGATTTTTTGTGATATTATTTTGCGAAGAAAAATACAATATTAGCCTCATTTCCATCGCAGGAACTTTTAATGTTACCCGGAATTTTGCGAAACCTTGGAGCATTTCCACCAAAAGTATCCGGGTAAAAACTTTCCCTCGATCCCAAACTTTTCCTGAAAACAGTTCCTACTAGGGGGTAGGAGTTTTCAGATTCCCTGGAATTCTTGGGGGCGGGGCTTAGCGCTGAAGAACACTAATTGGCGGACCACACTTGCACCATTTGCACTTATGTTCACCCTCTATGTTTACCCAGTGTGTGGCTGCAGACTTGTTTATTACATTTCTACAGACTTCACTTCATTTGTGTTTTGATTATTTGGAAAATGGAGCAAAACAAGCGAAGCTACAAGAAGTGGACGAACGACGAGTTCCCTTTGCTGCATACGCTCTTTCGAGTGTTTAAAGTCGCTCTTTTGAGCATATTCGGCTCCTATAAGTGCATTGCAATCATCCGTCTGTCCGTCTGCATACGAAAAGAGCCTGGATCTCATCCAAGGTATTTGCAGAGGACAGCCAAAACAAAGTCAGCAGGACTTCGATTTGGCGGAGATGACCACGCCCCATTTGAATAAATTGCTCAAAACTTTGCGATGTGGTGGAAACACAAACCACACAGATTACCGGGAATTCTTTTACCCAGGTAAATACATTCATGGTAATAAGAGATCCTGGGAATGTTGGTAGAAAAGGGTCTTTTACAAAGTAACGCCAACACTTGACACGTGAAGGTAATTTTTTCTCCCTCATTGTCACTTTTTATTTTAGTCCTTTACGACTTTTGCCTCTGAAGTTGATAACTGATAAGTTTATGATGCTCTGCACGAACATACATGCACTTGTTCATAAATTGTGTTCATGATGTCTACTAGTGAATGTATTTACCCTGGTTGTGAGGATATACTGTATATAGTTGTATGTGTCCTGACTTTTTACCTGTGGAAGCTGTTTACTGTCTAGTCAATCATTATAGTGTATATGTGTCTGTGAGGCTGTAAAATATGCAGTGCTAAACTACATGTACAACCTGTTACACAGATCAGGTTATTCACCTCGCTACTTTCTTTACCCCCAGGCTGCATGAAGTTCTGATGGATCTTCAACAGCAGCAGTTACAGCAGCTTTCTGATTGGCTGACGCGGACAGAGGCACGAATCAGAAAGATAGAGACGGAGCCGTCGGCTAAAGACCTGGAGGTTTACAAGGAACAGATAGAAGAGCACAAAGTAAATATCTTATGTCCTTCTTAACCACAGCCACTAAAATGTCATATCAAATATCTAATGCTAGCAAGTTGAATAAAACATTGCTGTTTAGAAAATATCTCACTGATCTCATTCTCATAATGTTATGAGACGAATACATGAAGTCTTGTGATGATTACTTTGTCACATGTTTTATCCAGTGTCGTGAGTCATACATTGTCTCTGTGTTGTTATAAAGGAAAACAGTTTCTCTGCCAGCTCTGTTAATGGGTAATGCAATGTGCTGAATTGTTGTTTTGTGTGTCTGCTCAGGAGCTTCAGAACGACCTGGAGGCGGAGCAGGTGAAGGTGAACTCTCTAACTCACATGGTGGTTGTAGTGGATGAGAACAGTGGTGAGAGCGCCACCGCTGCCCTGGAGGAGCAACTACAAGTAAGGCTGAACGTGTCCTGTGGGTTAGTTACAGTGGTGGAACAACGTTTTCGGACACCTCATGCGTTTGTGATATATTACATTTAGAATCACTCCTCATTGTTTAACTCAAGTGTTGTTCCATTCTCCAAACACACATGCTCCCCTTCTGCACATGCTCTGTTCCATCAAGGTCAAAACTGGCAAGATAATGAAACGCAACCAGGATATGACATGTTGAAAATATCAAGACTTTAGTATTGTCATTTTTTCTTATTAACACCAAAGCAAAACAAAAAAAAACACTCACATTTATTCATGTGTCTGATCCTGCCACACTTTTTGAAACATAAACAAGATTTTTCCTCAAATATTTCATGATAATATTTGAGACTGTGTAAAATTTTAAGGGTGCCCAAAAACTTTATTCCACGACTGTACATGTGTTTTTTTTTCTGAGAATATCCAAACGTATTGTAATGTTTTTGTTTAATCTTCAGTCTTTGGGTGAACGCTGGGCAGCTGTGTGTCGCTGGACAGAGGAGAGGTGGCACAAGCTCCAGGAAGTCTTCATGGTCTGGCAGCAACTTCTATCAGATCAGGTGTGACAGTGTTCCTCCTCGGTTTGTCTCACTACATATACGTCCACATGAACCTGCCTTTTACTAAAAAGAGGAAAAATGTACAGATGCACAGAAATGAAATCTAATGTTTGCAGTTTGTTTTGCTGAAGGCAGAACGTTAAATTCTTCCCAGTATTTTCAGTTCAGTAGAAATGTTCCTCAAACTGTACTTTTTATGGAACCATGAATGTTTTGGTGTTTAACTTGTTTTTGAACTTAGGTATCAACCTCTTTGCTGATCTCACATTAAATGTTCTCAACGTGTTTACAAGGCCGTGGATACTGAGAGTCTTTGTGAAATGTTTGCTAAGTAATTGAAGTTAAAGTTGTTTTCTCACCTCTTCTGCAGAGTTTGTTTAGAGTGTGGCTGGCAGAAAAAGAAGAGGCCTTGAGTGAAGTGCAGACCAGCAACTTTCAGGACCAAAGTGAAATGAATACTAATGTTCGTCGATTAGCAGTAAGTAGAAGGTTTCTGCTGCAATTATAACATTTATCCAGACATTTGACATGTTGTATATTTCATTTTAAAACAAGAAGCTGCAAGAACAGTTTCAGTGTTTGTTTGTTTGTTTCTTTTTTTAAATTCACCACGGACCTTCTCTGATTAGTGAGGATAATGATCGATTTGTTATGCGTAGATACTGAAAGAGGACTTAGAAAAGAAGAGGAGGACTCTGGACCAGCTGTCTGATGCAGGACAGGATGTGATATCACTACTGAGGAGCCCTGAGGCCGGAGAGAAGATCGAGGCCGACACAGAAGAGCTGACCCACAGATGGGACAACCTGGTGCAGAAGCTGGAGGACTGCTCCTTCCAGGTGGGTGAAGGCGTGTTTTCGTTCCGACTTTGCATGGAGCTGTCGTTTGCAGTTATATACTTTGACAAAACAGCAGATTTCTGTTGAGTTGCCCAAGAAAGATGAATGTTACTCTGTTTTTTTTTTTTGGTTGAGTATCATGAAACAAATGGTAAAAATATGAGTATCTGTTTCTATTAATTATCTGAATGCGTCAGACCATGAATTGATTTGTTTGTGACTGTTATTTATTTGTGTCCTGACCCATGTTTTTTTTCATGGTCAAGGTAATGGAAGCTGTGACTGATGCTGGCATGACTCAGGTGGAGGAACATGTCGTCGTGGATACAGTTGCTGTGGTTGCGGCTGCATCAATCGCGGACCAAGAGGTGGCCCCGCCCGCTCCCCCGAAGAAACGGCTGGTGGAAACAGACGTAGAAGTCAGACGAGTGTAAGAACCCCCGACACACACACCTGAACCAATTCCACCTCCTCTCCAAAAAATAAAATGCATGAAAACACACACCAGTGAATTCATGCTTTGTTTTCTAGGTTTGAAAACAAGCTTGGTGACTTTCTGAGCTGGATGAAAACCTGGAAAACATCAGCTCAGGCGCTGGCCTCCACACACCCGGAGACAACAACTGATAACTCAGACCTGCAGGGCAAACTCACGGTAAAACAGCGCTTAAATGCATGCAGTTTACATGAAGTTAAAGGAAAAAATGAGAGTAAATATTCTGAAAGGACATACATTATGTTTTAGTCTACACTTATATTATTTTTTAAAATAATATCCATGTTTGTTAAAAAAAAAGTATACATATGTATCTTGCTAAAAACACAATTGGAAAAACCAAAGCAACAGTCAATGGAGGAAGCACAAAGACATGTGTGGACAGAAATGTTGAACCCGAATTATTCCTCAACTTCACGCTTGAAACTAAAGTCATATTCACACCTAATAGTCTGGTAGACTCGGTACGATTAGGGGTTGCAACATTCAGCTGGTCTGAGTTTGTCAAATGAATGGAACCTTTTGAATACCGCATTCCCCTCCTCACCTGTGGTGGTGCCACATGAAGAATTACTGAAGGAGAAGATGAGGAGGATGAAACCTCGCTCATCTATTGGTTAATGCAGGTCAACTTCCACTTCCACCACATGGAAAAAGATGGAGGTTGTGTTTACCCACAATGCCCTATGCTTCTTGCATTTGGTTCACTTGAAGCGGACCGAGACCTAGGTGTGAAGGTGGATTGGAATGTGCTTCTTCGATCCACATCAGTGTTCGGTTTTGCATCCACGCCTCTCGAACAAACTGGACTTTAACTAAACAGGGCTGGTGTGAATGCATTAGCAAAACTCAGTTTGTCCTGTCAGTCCAAATACAGTGGCTCTATTTCCACAGTGGTACTTCTATGAGACATCCCCAGATTTTCTTCATCACAACCATCATCAAAACTCAAGGCAATACAGAGCATATACTGTATGGGAAGGCAACAGACTGTGGCTGTAAAACTGGTACAGTAGCAGAAGATGATGCTGGCCCACATTCTGACATTAACAGCATTCAGCACCTGCAGGTCTGTCTGTCTGCAGTGACCCAGTCACTTGTTGGCAAGAGGTGGAAACCAGAAACAAGCACCTATTAGAAAATACCTGTTTGATGTGGACTTGGCTTAAATATGTGTTTCCTAACCATTTTAGGGTTTGGAGTCGGAACTTGCAGATAAAGAAGTCCCAGTCGGTGAAATAATCCAGGAGGGGCGAGGCCTTGTGGACCAACTGGAGAGAGGTACAGAAGAGACTAAAGCTCATTTTTGTCCAACATGTCTTGCCAATATTTTCTCTGGCTTATATGTATTGTGGTAGTGCACTGTTGGCTCGAACAGAATCTTCCACTTCCTTGTTAAACGGTGTTCATCTTGCAAGATTTTACTGCTTTTCCACAGCTGCTTGGTATTTTCCGGGTATTTACAAGCCTAAATTTTTTATTGTTATTCGGTTTAAGATGCCAGTATTCTGTTTGAGTGTGTTTACTGAAAAGAGCAGTAAAAATCTGTCAGCCTGCAGGGTGGCTGACTTTATATAACTCCTCAATGAAATGAAAGAGGCGCTCGGGGGTTTTGATGTGTTTGCACTGTTCTGGAGGCAGCGATGGGTAGTGAAGCACCAGCGCTAAGTTGGAGTTGATACGTTAAACACAAGACTTTCCATTAAACCTGATGTGTTTTATTCCTTCCTTTTTACTTGTTTTGCTCCTTCACCCATGTCGTCGCCTCCCATATTCCTTTTCCGCACTTGGTTTCATTTGTGATGTGATACTATAAATTAAACACACACACATGCTAGTATGTTGCATAAAGAATACATCATTATTGGTTAAGTTGCGCTCATTGTTGTTATCTGTGTACCTGCCTTCGTCTCCGCAGAGGGTGTGTGTGTCGACTTACTGAGGGCGGATATCGACCAGATTCAGACGGAGTGGGACGTGTGTGCACGGGAGCTGCAGGCGGCCAGAGAACGGGTTCACACCCAGAGCCGCTTTAAGGCAGTCTCTGCAGAGCTGGCAGACCTGGACCGGGTCTTGGTGGACCAGGACTGCTGGCTGGACTCGACACCAACGGCGGAAAAGTGTGATGAGGCCAAACTCCGAAGCCTGAGTGGTGAATGTCAGGTAACGGTCCTGTGTGTTCCTGTAGTATTAGGTTTGTCCTCTCAGCTCTGAAGTGGTCCTCTTTAATTTAATAACTGAATAAAACATGTAGACATTAAAACATAACACGAAACACATTGAGATCAAAACCGTCACAGGGCAGTAGGAGTAGTAGAAAAAGTCCGATGTGGGATAAACACACAAGTGGAAGGTGAACAGAGCAACCTGGTTCTAATCTTTGTGCTTGTCCTGAAGGGTAGGGTTAGGATTTTTCCATCTGAGAGTAATTCACTCTGTGCATGAAGCAGAAAGAAAAGCCTTCTTTCTTTGTGTCAGACAGAAGTTTAAGAGCCTAAATCATGTAAGACAATCCTGACTGTGTTTCATGAAACAAAATAAATACAAAACAAGCAAGCAGAGCGTGTATAACATGTATTATTTGTGAAAATATTCCTGTTACCTAAAATAATAAGGTTTTCCAAAGAAAAGATGACAAACTGAAACTGTATGTATTGCGTTTTTACTAAACTAACAAAAGTGAACCAAAACTATAAGGAGAGGATGCGTAGACTTAAGGCTGTTTGAGTGGGCCTTTAGTGGAAGGTGATATAATACATGGAAAATATCCTTGAAGATTAAGGAGAATGCCCATCTTCAACAAATGTAATAGAATCAAGACAAAAACCATGAAACTCATCAAACTAAACTGGAGTAAAATTCACATGGAAGCTCACCTTAATGGTTCAGTATTTAATATTAAGTGACATCTAGTGGTGAACTTGTAGATTGCTGCTAAATGAATACCCTTCTCACCCTGCTCTACTGGCTCCATTCTGAGCTTTTTATTCAAGAGGATAATATCTGTAGTCCACAGTGAACCCTCCAAGACCTGAACAGTCACTGCCTATTAAAACCATCCACCGATTGAAAATATTTATTAACTATTCAACCAACAATCAACCACCAATCCTATCAATACGTTCAAATGAGACAGGTAAAATGGAGTTTCTCAGCTTTTCAGTGACATGAGGTATGACCTGTGTGGACCTTTAGAGGCTCTGTAGAGAACGTAGAAACACAGTTGTTGATTCATGCAGTTTGACAAATGACCGTAGTTGTACACACTTGTTTTTATGTTCAGATAATGACATATTTTGCCTTTTTGAGCTGCCTCTTTTTTTACACCTCTCTCTTTTGTAAATATGTATATAGTCTGTATTTTTTTATTACTGTTATTTACTATATATACTATTATTATTTCTTATTTCCTATTGTTTGTTCTTTTGCACTATGTTGTTTTTTTGAACTGTATTTATGCATGTACACTTTTTTCTTGCACTTTATTCTGTTGCTGCCTTGACTATTGAATTTCCCTGTTGTGAGATCAATAAAATCTAATCTAATCTAATCTAATCTAATCTAATAACCATTGAATTTACTCTGATCTGCATGGTAAATTGTATCTACAACATACCTGCTTTGGACTGAATAATGCCAAATTCAGAGTTTAATACAATAATAACATAATAAAACATTTAGGAATGAAAATTCATTGGAATACTTTGAGGTCTTATAGGGTTAAACACTGCAGGTCACCATAATGCGCCTAAATGCAGGAAGCGACCCACTATAAAACAGGAAAAAAAGGAAAAGAGTCAGTGCAGAGCTACTGTAGAAACACTGCACATGTCATTCACTGCCTCAGCTCATTCTAAGGAAAACACATTACTCATATTTATGTGATTATACACTGACGAAAGCATATTATATGTGTTGTCCTCCTAAATCCTACACACTAAACCTGTTAAAAACGAATACAAACTGAACTGAATTTAAAAGCAGAATGTCAGAACAAAGTAAAAAATAAAGCTCATGAAAAACGCATACCTTGCTACACCTGATGAATGAATTAAAGTGTTGTTTCTTGTGTTCCTCAGTCCCGATTGGCCCAAGTCACCGCCCTGAGTCCACAACTGGAGCGTCTGTCTGCTGAGGCGGCGTCGCTGGGCGCCATGTCGTCTCTCAGAGATACTGTGGTGGTCGTATCTGCACATCATGCCTCCACGCTGCAGCGGCTACAAAGCAGAGAGCAAGTGATCAGTGAAGGTACATACGCTGAGCTCTATGGAAACGGTCCATGATGCTGACGAATAGCAGCACTACGAGGTGGTCAAGGAGATGTTATTCTAAGAAACAGTGTTCTCATCAAAACTATCGGTGGTCTTCTATGTGTACAGTATGTTTTTAGGCTGGTGTTTTATGTATGATTTTAGCCCTGAGTTTTACCATGTGTTTAATGTGCGTTTTTACTGTGAGTGCATGGCTGAAAATTCTACTTTCTATAACTTCTGCAGGTGCTGTCTTGATTTTAAGAGATGTTAATCCCAACAAGTAATTTTGCCTGGTTAAATGAAGGTTAAGAATAGAATAGAATAGAATAGAATAGAATAGATATTTTTTGTTGGTGTCACAGGAACAATGAAAATCAGTTTAGTTTCTTGTTTAGCAGCAAAAACACTTTAAGTGCAAAGAGACTATAAAAATATCACACAAAATTATAATCAAAATATATACTGAAAAGTATTGACAATATACATAAAAACCTCTGCAAGAAATACTCAGACCCAGACTCAGCTTTGTCATTCGATCAATGGTACATGAACGAAATACAGTCAGGTCTCGGTTTTGTAGCATAAGAAACAAAGAAAGATAAAAGAATAAGATAGAAAATAGAATATATAAAATGTAACTAGGGTAGAATAAAACGACCATAAAAACAGGTGAAAAATAAAATAAAATAATAAAATAGATTTTTAGTATATACAAAATTACACAGTATGCTGCAACAGCACAGATAAAAGAAATATATACAACATAATACAGATAATAAATAAAATGATAAATAAATAAAACAGCATAAGAGAGACCATTGTATTTCAGAGAGCAGCCGGTCAAGAGATTTAAGCCTTTCTGAAAAACACCAAACAAAAGCTAAACTTCATCTTTCTCTGCGTGTTCTGCCTTCAAAGTGTTGAGGTTTGGAGGCTGAAACAGTGACGGCTAAGCTCCATATTGCAGATGTTGTGTAAATTTGACATTAGCTTCATATCAATCCTCGACCGGCCACATGTAATGGACGATGGCCTTATACGTCCTCCAAAATCTCGTCTACGTGCGTGTTTGTAAGATCATAGCTCTGCGCCAGTTCCATCTTTACCTGAGGACGTGACGTGGATGTGAAACAGTCCTGGAAATCAGTCACCACTGTTTCTGGAACTTGCAAAAAAACGCGTCTGTAAAGGAGGACTCGAACGCCTCGGGATCCTGACCTTAGGTGTGTATATGTGTGCGAGTGCGTGTCTGTCTTTTTCGGGGCCTCTTGGGCTTTTATGACTGTGAGGATTTGGATGAGAGCCAAGGAAAACCATTTTGTTTCTGCTTGAGGGCAGTTTGCCTCTTGCTGGGGCCCCCTCTCTTCCAGTTACGCTCCATCTCTGCTCTATGTGTATATAAACAGAGCTGGATTATGTAAGCATTAAATCACCTGGTAATTAAAATACTGACAGAGACAAGTAGAGTTGAACATAAGACCACGAGGATAAGAGCAAATAAATATAGAACTCATTGTAAAGAAGATATAAGTAGACCTAGATGGGTAAATGTAACAGTTGATGTCTTTATATTAGGGAGGGATGGCACTTCAGCCATGATTTTTGTTTGTTCGCTAATTACACATTTGCCTGCTATGATTGATGAGTTTAAAACTGGACAAAAGCACAATTAGACTTAGTCTGTGAAGCAGCCGGTCCAACATGTGGGATCCTCCCTTCGCTTGGAGACAGACATTCACACATATAAACAGATGGGAAACCCCAAGCCATCTCACTTCCCCCTTGTGGTGGAAAGGAGTTAAGGTTTGATATCTTAATAACATGTTCAATTTAAATCCATCATAATATCTTCTTTTGAACAGTGAACGCAGTTTCTAACTATTTAATAGATGCAGCCAATAAGGTTGTTTTCATATGTTTTGAACACAGAGAGGCAATTTTTTCCCCCACTTTGTCATTGCATGTGTGTTTTCATGATGTACTTCATTAATTGAAGAGAATTTGGCGGTATAAGTCACAAACCACCTCATTTTCTGCTTTCTTATTCTTTTTACCATATTGTCACCCTCCTAAAAAGTCATTTTTTCAGATTTTCCAGGAAAAACTAAAAACTTGACCAGAAATTATTTGAGTATTTGGGCATAAAAGTCATTTTTGTGGTAATTATTTTATTACACTTATACTGTATATGACATATGCAATTATTTTAGGAAGGTGACGATATATGTATTGTGTGAAGCTGTTGAATGTATGACTTAATAACATGTTCTGTTCATATTCATGATAACATTCTCTTTTGATCAATGATATTAAATAGATACAACCAAAAAGGGCCTGTGTTTTGACCACAAAGAAGCGACTGTTGACACTTTATCATTGGGCCGTGTTTTTCATGAAGAACTTCATTGATTGAAGAGTATTTGGCACTAGTTTCTGCTTTTGTATACATTTGATCATATATTCATGTTCTTTGAGTAGAGCTGTTAAATGTATTACATATATCAGATTCATCTTTATTTGCCAAGTATGTAAACACATATAATTCTTTGCTGGTAGATACTGTTGAAGTCATATAAACTGTACTATGTTGGCATGTCTTCTAATTATCCACACGTCTCAGCCCTTTTTTTGTGATCTTGTTCCAGCCTTGGCTCAGCTCGAGGCCAGTCAAATACAGCCGAGTCCTGTGGAGGCTCTGGAGGTGAGGCTGGCCACTCTGAAAGACGGAGTTGTAGACATCCCCACCACAGAGGCAGCAGTGGAACGGGCGCAGGTGAGGATGTCTATGAAAACCATGGTCATATATA
>JAPQRQ010000017.1:25004636-25014811 GCA_037367365.1 Apogon talboti | reverse complement strand
TGTGTGTGTGTGTGTGTGTGTGTGTGTGTGTGTGTGTTAACTAATAAACTGTAGTAGAGAATAGATACAGATGGGTAACAAATAGAGGGAGCATTGATTTTAAGAGTCTGTTTTCTCCACTGGAGGCATGTAGATCTTCCATCACAGGGCTCTACATCTCCCATAGATGTTGTACTGGGCTGAGAGCCGGTGGCTGTTGTTATTGTTCTGCTGGACCAGTGTAATTATACAAAGGCAACGCTTCATACTGATGTTTTTCCAACCTCTGTGTCTCTCTCTTAACACCAACGCAGACACTGAAAAGTACAAGGCAGTATAGAAAACAAAACAGGGAATGCATCCATCAGTCTCTTAGGATAATATCAGGAAAGAGACGGGTTCCGACATGTTAGCATAGCAGCACGTGCATTCAATAAAGTGCCCAAAATGTATCAGTCATTGTCAAACACAGCACAAATACATTTGATGTCTCTTGAACCATGTGCAGAACTGACACTGTATTGGAGCCATTATGCTAGTGACCATATCCATATCCACTGTGGGTTTAACCCATAATGCCTCAGTGGTGCCCATTTCTGCTCTGGTCATGTGATCCACACAGACCATCTCTCATACATTCACATCACCACACCTTAGTCACTTTCACACCTGCATGTATATAGTGTGTATTTAGTTCCATTTTCCTGTTTGTACATATGCAAATCTTGTATTTTTTTCTTCTTTATTATTAGTGTATTCTATTTATATTATTGCTTTTATCTTTTCACACTTTCTTTCCTTTTTTGCTAGTGTGTTTTTCACGAGTGTTTTTGTATGCAACTGAGCTATTGTGAACAAGTAATGTCCCTTGTGGATCAGTAAAGTTTGTCTAAGTCTATACAATGACATTAAAACACAAGAAATACATTTTAATACCCACCATTGTGTTACAGATTTTAAAAAACCCTCAATTTTAACCAGTTTAACTGTTTTCATAATGTTATTTGTGACATTTTTATGAATATTAACTGATTTATAAACAAAACATTAATTATGAGAAACACATAACAAACTTCACCACTAAAAACTGTTTCTATAGTCCTTCAAATCATTTTCATTACAGCCACATTGATTATTGCCTGATTTTCAGCTTTCTCTGTCTATTTTTTATTTTTATTTTTTAATAATAGAATAACCTTCTACTTTGGCTGTGATGCAGCCACTTCTCTACGTGTCTGTAGTCGACACACTGGTCTGGAGTGATGCAGCCCACAGCGCCGTCTGATTGATTGCACGTCACAAATAACAACTTATCAACACTTAAATGACAAGAAGGCATCTACTTATTTATTTATTTCCTGGAACTGCTTATTATAATCCCCTCCAGTTCATTGTCAAAACTCACTATAAATATTGCTGAAATATCATTTAATTGGACTTGTCAGTATAAAGGCGTAATTTTTTCCCGTCAGGTTTTCTCTTTAATTTGTCACCATCATCTACATTTTTATGCAAATACATTTAGGTATTCTAGAAACATCCATGGCATGCTGGTAAATCAGGATCAGAAGCTAATTAATCAGATACAGACTTGTAATATCCTCTATATGTCTAAGCGTTATGTTCCCAGGAAGCTGTAACAATATGTTTAAGATATGATCAGCGAGATGGATGGAGTGTTTGACCCAAGATAATTGCATTTTTATTGCCAAGAGGAAAAAAGGCTGCAGTACTGTAACAGATAAACAAAAACTCTGCACATCTGTGGATCCATTATGCAAATCGAAATGGAGCGTTGTGGACTGGAGAGAAAGATGAGAAGGACTTTGTAATTTAGCTTTGTTTCATAATTAGAGCACCAATTTAATTTCCAAAGGGATTTAACTTGTCTGGGACCACTGCATTATCACTTGCTGCTTCATCATTAACACCTTTATCTGTGCGATTTGCATCTGTCAAGAGCTTTTCCATGTTTTCACAGCTGCTGAGGGTGAGACGAAGGATCAAGCAGATGGGAATTGAGAGATCAATTAGTGGACTTAAACTTTAGCCGACTTTGTAATCAGTTTCTCCACGGGTCTCTCTTGACAAGTTCAATCTCTGTTGGTCCAAGTAGAGATTTAGAAGCTTAATTCTTGATTTGCCGCAAATCATGGCCATGTGTCAATTTGTGATTTGTCTGGAAAGATGGACCTGAGCCGGGGATTTGGCCCTGAGTGAATCGGATTATGTTGTTTGATTGATCCCAGTCTCTTTTTCTTTTTTTCCTCTCTCTTTTTCTGTCCCTTACACTCTCTCATACCTTCATGTGTATTTTAGGAGCTTGAAGAAGGTCTCGCCAGCCACCAGCCGGTCTTGGCCGCACTAAATCGCACTGGGGAGCAGATAATTGAGCAGTTGTCATCCCCTGATGGATCCCTGCTCGAAGAAAAGCTACAAATCCTGGGTCAACGTTGGAGGGCTGTCAACCGGCAAGTCCTGGACAGACAACGCAGGTAATGTGTTTACTGTAAAAGAAAAGACACAAAATCAAGGTTGATTTATTGTCATTCATTCAATGTAGCACATGAAGAACGAAATGTGTACTCAGGTCCCAGTAATAAGATAATAAGGATAGAAAATAGTAAGAATATCTACAAAACACATACATAAGTAAAACACATTCACCATTTATAAGACATTCCCCAGCAGCAGAGCAGAATAAAGTGCATATAATGTGAATAAAGTGCATAATAAAGTGCATATGCATGTAAGACAAAGTACAGCTCAGTGATTTATTTGAGGTAGGGAGGGTGATGATGACATGAGGCCATGTTAGGGACTCATTGAGCCTGTTTACATGACCATAAAAATCTGATAACTGGGAGAAAGCAGATAGTTGTAATAATCAGATCTGATGTGTTTACATGCACTTCAGAAATGCAATAATCGAAAGACCCTGCTTTACATGTTTCAGTCCAGTATCAGATTCATTTACACAACATACCTGGACTTATACTTCCTATTATTGTCTTCCGCTTCAGGTTTCTACAAATTTTAACTGTTTTTGTACATGCACAGATGGAAAAAAATTAAATAAATCAGATTAATGGGTATACATGCATAAAGACAGCAAAGTATTGGGGAGAAATCCAGGTGTGTTAATCCGATTTCTGGTAAATCACATCAAATTATGCTGTTTACATGACCACTTGAGGAATCTGATAACTCCAGAAATCAGATAATGATTTCCGTATTAGTGTGCATGTGAATGGGCTCAGTATAGTTCAGAAATATTGACGGAATTAGTTGCATGGATTTTGAAAAAAAAAAAATGAGCTGTTGATGTTTTTTCATTCTATACAATACAGTTTAACACAGAAGTTAACTTCCCTCTCCATCCCTGAGACATTTTCCGTCTTTATCAGTGTCAGGCAGGTTAACATTATCAGCGTGGTCAGTCTACAGCAGTAATTTACATCCACAGTTTAGGATTAGGCCTGCAACCTGGGGAAATGAAGATCCTAATCTGAGTGTGTAATGTGTGTGTGTGTGTGTAGACTGACTGGAGGAGATCCAGCCCTGTCCGACCTGGTGAGGAGAAGCGGGGAGCTGGCTTTATGGCTGGAACAGGCAGAAAACGCAGTCACTTCTCTATCCGTCACTGCCACGGACAAAAACCTCAAAGAACTCAAGGTACAGTGAACCCTGAAATAAGCTCATAGAAGTTTGAGACTCAGCTGATGCTTCATTTAAGGACAGATTTCTATTCCCCTTGTACTCCGTTATGGCTGAATTACTACAAGTCGGGGTCGGCTCCGGCTTGTTTTCTCTTTCTTTTATACTTTAAGTCCCACCTCCTCCACCATACCCACAGCGAGACTTCTGTACAGAACCACTGGAATATTCTGTACCACACTGGTCAAAGAACGTGCACAGAACATCAACTTCTACAAACTTTACCCTAAAGAAAACACATTGTATTTGACATTAGACACGCAGACGTAACAGGAACTAACAAGATCTACTGTTTGTCATGTTTATATTGCAATGCTAAAATTAGTTAAATTAAAGTGCAATCCAGATATAACATAGAAAAATCTAAGTATCAGTCTATATTTGCAGATAGAACGTCTCAGTAAAACCACACAAAAAACTAAATACAGAAGAGTAAAAGCAATAAAAGGAAAAAAGGTAATTTGGAATACATAATTCAAAAAACAATCCCCACAGCTGGGACTAGTATCACGTAGCATCGAACCTAATGTTTGCTAAGCACTTAATGATTGAATTTTTAGAGTCATTAACTCAACAACTAAATACACTATAGTTGCATTAGATTTCTTTAAACCATTTGAAAAGCATTGACTCCTGCACTCACAAATATTGTACTCATATTACTCCACTAAGGTCTATTCATTGCATCATTATGAGCTACATTAATTCTCTATAAGATAATATTACTGTAATTCAACCACATGTGTAATAGGTGTAGAATATGCTAAGAAACAGAGACCCCTTCACAGTATCTGTCCACGCACCACAGAATTTGAGCTTGTACATAGAACAGACAGGGTTACATCTAAATATTGTCATCATCTGTCAGTCGCTCTGTGATAAAATGTCCCAGTTATTTGACCTTATTATACACACTGAGTTTATTATCCAGCTACTAAAAATCAGTACATTTTAAATATTTATCCCCTGCCCTCTCTCTGCAGATCAATACTATGTTCACACCCGGAAAATATATCTATAGCACATCCACATTTTTAGAAGAGTGTAGAATTGGTGCTAAAATGTTGAATACACTGCACTCTCAGCTCATTTCCTCAGAGTAAACGGAATTAAATGTTATCCTGCGTTCTACTTCTGAACTACACACTTATTTATGTTTTATTTTCGCATAATCAATGATTCTTTGTGGATTCAGGTGTCACTGGCTTTTTCCCTTGCAGGCTCTAGCTGAGGAAATGGATGCACAAAACGAACGTCTCGGCTGGTTGAACAAACACGCCCCTCAGGTCCTGGCCAGTCCCAGTGTGAGCCCTCAGACCAGAGACCTGCATGTTTCCAAACTAAGGGCCATCAACCTCAACTGGAGCAAAGTAAGGGTTGCACCGCTTCTGCTAACAAGTCCATGCAGCTTTTAACACTTTTTGGTTTTTTTTTTAGCTTTTTCTGTTCCGCAGTTAACTGGCCTTCACAAAACACTGATCTAATATCGTCTTTTACCTCCTCCTTCTTGTCATTTATACACTTTTCACACAGGGGAAGAAAGACACTTAACATCTGCCCCTTTTTTTTAGTGCAGAAGGTTACAATTGGCATATATTCTGGGTGAAATGACTCTGCAGTAGCTCCGATTGGCACAGATGGAACATCTTTTCTGGCGCGGTAATATGATAGAGAATGTGAACAGGGATATTTGTTGTTTTTTTTTTAAGTCACAAAATGTCAAACAGTTTTCTTTGTATTGTGCAAGATGCGAAATTGGCAGGACAGTGAGGTGAGAAAGCCTCCTAATTTGAGGAGAATCTATTGTTCCCTGGTTTTTGGCTGCTCTGAGAAACCGCACAAAAAACAGGAAGAAAACCTCGTATGCTGGCATTGTGGAAGGAGCGAATCGCCTGTTTTTAATGGGTTTATCCCTGTTGAGAAGGAAAATGCATACACAGAACTGTGTCTTAGGCCACCATTAGGTTTGACGTATTTGCTGGTTTGTAATGAACATACATATTTCAGTTGTTTTTCTTCATATGCTGCAAAAATATTCAGTAAACATGTGCACAGTATATTAAACTCACAAACACAACTTAATGGCTTCTAAGGGGTAAAGTCGGTATTTAGTGAGGCTTGAATGATCATAACAAAAAGTAGCTCAAACAAACAAAGTAAATTAACGCAGTAAATCTCATATTGTGTCGGCAAAACAGTTAAAGATGTGTTAAGTATGGGGGGGGTTGTTTTTGAAACTCCTGGTTGTATCTTAATACAGAAACTATGTGGTCATTATAATGTTACTAAAACAACAAATCTAAACTTATACACACTACTGTATGTGTGATATCTGCATAAAACCATCTAATTCTCCTCCTGTTTTCTCCTGTAGGTGACCCATGAGTTGTTGGACAAGGTGGGGGAGGTGGAGTCCAACCTGCAGAGTCACGCCCAGTTCCAGGACCGAATGAACCGGCTGACGGACTGGGTCGTCGTCACCCACCAGACGATCACCACGAGAGGCCTGAGCCCCGGCCACGCACAGGTAGACCCATACCCTGAATGAACCACCACAGCTCAGACACCTAAAGTGGTTATCAACAGTCGCCTCGTATCACAAAAGCCTTGTATGGAACATGAGTTTTTGCGCGTTGCAGGCTCTGGAGGCGTCCATGAGAGACCGAAAGAAGGACCTGGAGGACCTGTTGGCTCATTCTATAGAACTGCAGAGACGGCAGCAGCTGTTGCCTCAAGAAAAGGTCTCTGTTTCCATTGTGATTTAATGAAGAAACACCTTGGTTTTATTTTATAATTGTTGTGTATTGCTTAAGGCCAATTGTATTACTTTAATTAATGATGAACTTGAGATACACTATGCATTGACTGTCGTGTTGAAACTCTGGATGCACTCGCTTCTGGTCCTCTGTAGTATTTTTGCACTAAGTAATCATTTGTATGCATTGGTGTGTATAGAGTAAAGTAGAGCAGCTGGCAGCCGATTGGAAGGCTCTGGATGGACGATTGAGGGAATCTCTCCAGCCACCTGTCTCTCCGTGGACACAGCACCAGCTCGTCGTCCAGCACCAGCAACTTGGTAACAACATCTTAAGAATTAATGATTTGAAAAGGGAAAAAAAAATCAAAACTAAACAGAGTGTCTCAAGAGCATAGGCGAGGAAGAATAAAGTCCCCTGTGAGGTATTATATTCTTCACAAGGCACAGAAATCATTAACAGGAAAGGACAAATGTATAAATATTTATTTGCATAAAGATAATTAGTACACAGGTGACATGTTTCAAATCCCTTATTGGCTACTTATTATGGCGCATGAAAATGCATGATGAAATAATCAATGAGAGGGGAGCAACAAATTTCTGGTTGTGTAACGCTGAAACAAGCCCCGATGCCTCATTCATCATGATTTAGAGTGTTGCCACTATCCTCTGAGGGCCATTTGACAACGCCTCCTCTCTCGCTCTAACATCTTAAATGCCCATTGCATCATTTCCTTTTAAAGACCCTCTATATGTCAACATTACTCTCCTTGAGTTCCCCGCCTTTTTTTCCCCGTGCCCTCCTTCAGTGTCTGCAGTCCCGTCCGCCGTGCAGATGGCCAGCCTGGTGAGCGAGGACCCCCACCACCAAACCCCGCACACGCCAGAGTCCGTGGCGCCCACCGACCTGAACGAGACGGCCACTGAACTGGCAGACTGGCTTCTGCTCATTACCCAGATGCTGAAGTCCAACATCGTCACCGTGGGGGACGTGGACGAGATCAGGACCACCATGGGACGTCTACAGGTGAGAAGTCAGAAACACAGGAGGGAGGTAGAGGATTAATTAACTTAGCCAGACAGAGGAAACTTTATTGATGTGGGTAATTCACTGGTTAAGGCAACAACAGGATAGAGTGCAAGAAAATGTGCATGTATAAGGTAGTGCAAAAAAACAAATTAACAACAGTAATACAATTCTATAAACTAAGTAATCATTTACTCAGCCTATATTTACATAATACGTAGAATTGCAGCATGTCTATAATGGGAGACTGCAGAAAAGGCTTGTCATTATGTATTTTTTTGGAACTTTTATTCAGGTGTGTTACTACTGCTTGTGTTTTGTCCTGGTAGGTGACAAAGAATGACCTGGAGCAGCGTCACCCGCAACTAGAGGACATTTTCACCCTGGCTCAGAACATCAAAAACAAGACCTCTAATGTGGACGTTCGCACATCCATCACTGAAAAATGTATGTACATAACCAGATTATTTACTACAAAAACTTACCAGCCTATGCACGAGTGAGACGACATTAGATGGAGACATATCATCTGCTTTAAAGACAAGAGTAAAAGTCAGATTTGTTTCTGGACGTGCACAGCTTGTTTTTGTGCTGTAATCGGGTCGGTTTCATCTAACAGCATTTATATGAGACTAATTCTGAATGATAATATCACTCTGTATGTGTCTGTATGTAGTGGAGAAGGTACGCAGCCAGTGGGACAGCACTCAGTACGGTGTCGAGGCGCGGCTCCAGCAGCTGGACAACATGATTGGCCACAGCAACCAGTGGGAGGAGCAAAGGAAGGAAGTGACGGCTCTTATTGGCAACAACGAAGGACGTTTCCACAACATGCTCCAGCAGTCCAGAGACCCTCTGACTAAACAGCTTGCTGTCAACAAGGTTAGAGAAAAGTTTCAATGTCCCCAGGGTTCCTAATGCCTGTCCTTCCTGAGGTCATTTGCTCTGAGTCTGTATCCATGTCATTATGGTAGACTGGAAGGCACTCCAGGGACTTTGTTCACTTCCATAATAGAGAGGAAAAAATCTTCAACCAAACAACTTTACTTTATAGTTAGTGTTAGAGGTCCTTTCCACAGTTTATAAGTCTGAACAAGGTGAGGCTGAATAAATCACCCACTGCAGTATCACTTTGAACCTTAATAACATTCATACACCCGTATCATCCATCATTTTAATTTGAGATGATGACTGAGGTGAGACTTGGGAACAAATTCACAGGCGACTGGATGCATTACTGGAGCCGAACACTAGAGGGCAACTGAGTGTAATACAATCCAGCAGACTAGATACACACTTCGATTTATTTAGTCCAGTATGGATGAGTAATTGTCCAGTTAAAACTGTGCAGTGCGCCTTTTATTTAAAAAATAAAAGGCTGTTTGAGGTCATACATGGATGACTTGTTTGCTGGTACAAAATTAAAAATAATGATACTGTTTTATGAATAACAGTTGGGTCTTATGTAACCAGCTTGATTAAGTAGAGGTTAAACTAACAATGTCAGATAGCCAGGCAGTGGAATAACAAATTTCTTTGGGTTTTTAATTCCTAAACTTTAATTGCATTTTGTTATGTTTGGAGAACAGGTCATTAATATACCTGCACAGCAATTTGTCTTACCAAGAGCAGATATCTAACCACAGCCATATATAGACAGCAGTGCATGCTCATACATAATAGAAAAAATAGATTAGTGCCAGCAGGGATGACACTTGATTCACATCCATCAATCCACAATGTCCTTATGACCCTTTCACCGCCGTGCTCATTGTTTTACAGGCTTTTCTCCAAGACCTGGGCCGAGGCCAAGCGATAGTAGCGACCTTCAATGAGCTGTCCAATCATCTCTTGCGAGAGTATTCCACTGACGACACCAGGAGGATCAAAGAGGTCACGGATAAACACAGTACGGCCTGGAACAGCATCAACAATAGGTGCGCACTCCGGATGTTTACCTGGAAATACCGTTACATAGGAGCTGACGCGCTGAAATCACAAACTCCACCAGTAGCTGCATGTAAAAGCCAGTTGCTCACAGTTGCCATGGCAATGCTATGCGATGCTTGCAG
Source organism: Apogon talboti (assembly GCA_037367365.1). Lineage (NCBI taxonomy): Eukaryota > Metazoa > Chordata > Actinopteri > Kurtiformes > Apogonidae > Apogon > Apogon talboti. Next base: position 25,005,258 of record JAPQRQ010000017.1, on the reverse strand, counting down.
CAATATGCACCTTCAATACATCCAGGTGACCAAAAGAACATCAGCACAACAAAAGCAAACAATAAGTACTTAAAGGCAAATATCTTAAGCAAGCTAACAGTCTGAGACCAGCGTGTATGTGTTATGAATAATTTAATGAAACTACAGACCAAGGCCAATAGTGCAAGTATTATTTCTCTACTGCTAAAACTCACTGAATGCGACAAAGAAGAGCAAAGCTTAATTGTTGCGTTATGATGCGATGATTATGAACTTTGTCTCATCTTTGCTGTTTTCTGGTCATTACTTGAGTGAAGCTTCTGCTCTCGGCTAATCCGATGCTTTGTGTTACATGGAAACAAATGGCCCAGGGTTTAACAGGTTAGGGTCCATATGTCGGCCCATGTTGACGGCTCAATACTGACTTTCAGGGCGAGCGATCGGCAGGCTCAGCTGGACGCTGAGCTGAAGAGCCTGCAGATGTCCCTCCGAGAGCTCGAGTCCTTCCTGAAGTGGCTCCAGGAGGCGGAGACGACGGTCAACGTGCTGGCCGACGCCTCGCAAAGGGAAGACCTGTCTCAGGACTCCGCCCACATGAAGGAGCTGAGGCGACAACTAGAGGTAGGATGGAAACAAGAGTGTT
>JAPQRQ010000017.1:24969103-24979327 GCA_037367365.1 Apogon talboti | reverse complement strand
GTTGTTTGTTTACTTGCTTGGGGCGGGGCAAGTAAACAAACAACCGATCCTGTCTGTTATTAGAATTGTCTTTTTCACATTGCGCAGTCAAGTAAACGCGATCTGCCGATTACCGTTGCCATGACAATGACAGTAGCAGCCAATTGGAACAGAAACAGGAAAAAAACATAACGAAGGCACAAGAAATGTCAACTTAAGCTGCAAATACAGCAGAAATGTATTTTCGGAGTTTGGCTACATTTAAAGATGTGCCAGAACCAGTTTGTGTAAAGGTTACACTGTCACAACAGGCAACCGGAACACGAGTGGGCTCACAAAACGGTTCTGACGCACGCTGTGCTCCTTGTCACCTCAACACTGCTACTGTACATGACCCGTGTTCGCCTCCACAGTCTCCTCAGGCCGCATGTCCTTGTGTTCCGCAGCACACTGTGTAAATTCACCTGTTCTGTTTGGGTTAACAAAGGTTATGCTCACTTAGACACCTGCGTACTGTGAATGTCAACCAGTGTGATGCACCGGGGAAAGGTCAGTATTAAAAGTGGGGAAGAAAACATCTGAAATATGTCTTAAGTCGAACAAGAAGAGCCAGGAACTTCTGGAAAGTAGCGACCCGAGTACATAATGTCGATCAAGGGTAAGAGATTTCCAAGCTCTGATAGGAACAGTTCCATTTTTGTGACAAATTTCAGTCAAGTTAAAAACGGGCCAGACTGCCTTTAAAGACATTCCGACACAAGAGACGGCGCTCGCGCTCATTTATAGTCTGGCTTCAAGAGGCTGTTCATTGTTCATTCCCAGCGATTGAAACCTCTGCTACTGATACTTTGACGGCTTCAATTGTGATAAAACTGGCTTGCACTTAATGGCGTGCATTAGAGTAATTGAGTCTGGCACCGGTGGAACTTTCTTTGGGTATGATCTTGAGATTTTTATGAAAACATGCTCGTGTCAGGAGTTTTGGACGACACGCTGTCTGCAGGTCCAGACTGTTGTGCACATGTACACACAACAGCGGGACCTGTCTGTCCTGTGATTTGTAAGATAAATGGCCAGAAGCTGCTCCGACTTTGTGTTTGATACAAATAAATAAAACAGAATTGCTTCCCTGTAATATAAATACAATACAAAGAGGGAAAAACAGAGCAGAGATGTAATACACTTAGCTTTGAGTGAGAATTTACACTGAATTGAAATGGCCAGACAAAGCTCTCCTGGGCATTGCACGTTGTATTGCTGCCACGATGCCATTTCATCATATGAAACAGTTGTAAGTGTGATTGGATGGCTCCCAAACTCTGAATTGTATTTTCTCCCTAGTATGAAGGGTATTGGGCTGATGTGCTGTGATGCTGAATTGCTTTTGGATACCGCATGTATAAAGGTACTGAATTGGAAGGGACAAATAGCCAAAGTAATTGAAGATGGCCTTAGGCACTGTCTGTGCAATAACTCAGTTTTTCCCAGCCTAATGTGGGTTTTATTCACTTTCTATTCACCCACTCTAGTACATAGCAATTATTGGAGAGAGTGTAGCTTTTCTCTATTTAATCTCTGTCTCTGTTTTTTAATTTTTCATTGAGGTTTTTTTGGAGTTTACCTGCTGTAGCTTCATGAGCACACGCCGCTGAACCCACTTGTTTTTGTTTATACACTTAGACTGACAGGCCTGGGCCTTAAGCAGCTGGTGAATCAATGTAGGGCTCCAACCTCTCCATAGATGTGCCACTCATCACTTAATGGCTCAGTTCACCAGTTTACTTTAATTAACTAACGCACACGCTCACTCCGGCTCCTACAGCAGCCGCGGCGCTCTTTTTAGTGTTTCCGAGAGCAGGAGAGATTGATAAATGGCTTTTACACTGAAGGTGCTGACTTGTCTTTGCGATCCAACGCCGATTGGCTGAGCAGTTAAGACGTCACATGTCCTCTGTCTCTACCTCTTATTTCCACACCCCCCCTCCCCTCCTCCTTGGTCTCTCCGTCTGCAGTGGACAGAGTGTACTGAGTGCCTTGTTAATGCTTGACTGACATTTATAAGTGACTGCTTCTTTCGTAATGATTAAGTTGTTTCAGGCCATGATGTACTGGAAAGCCTAAATTGGCAATTACATTCTATATATCAGTGGCTCCCACTGCTTTCTACACAGTTTTCTATTCCCTTTATTTCTTCTACTGAAATAAAATTTACTGAAATGAGTAAAGCCCCTTTTGTCATTTCAAGTCAAGCTACTTAATGATCAGAATGTTTCCTTTTTAGTGACATCTGTTTCTCAGCGATACACCGAATGCATTTGCAAAAATCCAATAAATAAACATATCTACAATTTAATGTTGTAGTCAACATGTGAGTCATGTGTGCATAGTATATTGAAAACTGCACATTGCTATAACTGTCATGGAAATCGTTTTGGAGAGAAAGCAACACCCACAGCTACCCCATTAGCACAAACCTGAAATTAGCCCGAGGACGTAGAAAGTAGAATATTTAGCCGTGTCTTCATGGTCCGGCACTGCTTTGATCTCTGAAAATAGACCTGTTACAGTAGAAATACACCCGTGAAGGAAAATGACAGGGAAAGATGAGCGTTAATTCTGGGCTGATAAGTTTCGTTGCTGTTCATCAGTTGGTTTGTGTGAGTTTTTCACTTGGCAGTAAATAGGGTGACTCAGTGTTGGCTCATTGTTGCAGCACTCCTACGACAGAATGAACAAAGCAGGTTTACACTATACAGGCATACACGCTACAACAAGACCCATTTTTCCTGCTACAGATTACAGTATTATTCTAAACGTGGCTGCCCTACTCTCCTATTCAAGGACTAACCTTCCAGCTACAGATGACGTCCCTTTCTCCTTTTTATTCTCTCCTCATTGTTTCCACGTCTGCCGCTGTAAACGTTGTATCAAAGAGGAAAAAAAAAATCTGAATTGATCTTGTATTGTTTTCCATTCCAGCCTTGGGCATTTCACATTTTTTTTATTGATGTTGAAGGTTGAGTCTGTTGGGATTGTTTGTCATGCTGCCTTTCTGTGGCATTTTGTTTTATTGATGCGGTCTAGTTTTATGGGACGACCTTTATGATAATATTATGTGCTGTATATTTCTGCCGGCAGGTTACTCGCTACCTTGTGATTTTCATATTTTCAGACGAATTAAAGGATCACATGCTTACTCTTCTTCTTCTCTCAGTAAACTGTTTTGTTGGTTTTAATATTAATTGATTTCCAATAAGCTGATACTTAAACTATAGCAGATTTTGTTTAACTTACCTGAAAATGTAAGGCTTGGACTCAGTCCTATTAGATCTGCCAGTGTTTTGCCAAACTAGAGAAACTACAAGCATGTTTCAGCACATGAAACAAAAACAGATCTGAGCTCACCTTATTTATGCTCCCCTGTCAAAGTTCTGCATATCATTGCTGTCGGGCACTAACCTCATAAGTCCATGTTAGGCCAATGTGAAGGCTGACCAATAGAATCATTTTAAAACAAAAAAGAAAAGGTCAGACGGTTTTAGAAATATTTAACCAATGAAAAGGGTTGAAAAGGGCTTGTGACTACATCTCTAACTCCATTAATTTATTTAGAATGTACATTGTTTTTCCAGTTTCCTGAAAAATAGCCGTTTCGGACATAAGAGGTTTCCGCCCGACAGCGACGATATGTACTTGACAGGTTTTCTATTCTTTTAATGCAGCGATACACGCAGATGTTCTGAAAAGACTGCGTCAGCGTGTCATGTGACTGGCACAGATGTTGCGCTGTCAGAGATTAGACGGGCATATGCCTCGTGTCTGCGCTGCAGCGCGGTGATATAACCACCAAACTTCCTCTGACCCAGGAGACTTTGTTCAGACTGGAAGCCTTTGTGTGCATAAGTCACATCTGGGCTCATCTGTCACAGAGGGTTGTGGTGTTACACAAAGGCATCTAATACTATACTCCATATACAAGACACTCTGTACACATAAGGAACAGTGGATTCAGACCTCCACTGTTTTTCCTTATATTGACATTTCCTCTTTATTTTTGTCTAATTTGCTTTAGTTATTTTAAATTTTTTTCTCTTGTGCCATGTCCTTGTCTTTTGTACATGGAGGTTGTTTTGAGGTTGTGACATCATCAGTTCCCATTCATTGCATTTTCATGTTTTTTGTACGCCTGCACTCATAAATTATAGTGGACCAATTGTCAACCTGGGTGATTACAGATACGATATCCAGCAGTTTTACAATGATCGAGCAATGCCATAGATGTTGTATAATAGCCTAATGGCATTGCAAAAAGAAAAGATTTACTATTTACTGTCCCTTTGGTCCAATATGAGGATGGATGGATGGATAAATGGATGGATAGATGGATAGATATGACGGTACAAATCGTTGAAACATTAATGAATTGTGCTTGATGTGATTGGCCAGTCACACAGGTGCCTCTGTTAATTTTGTGTCAAACTTAAACTGAGGTTTGATGTCGAGATTGTTATTTTAATATTTACTGTGAATCTCCCTTGATTACTAATAGTTGGTATCATTATTTAGCTTGTCACATTTTTTACATAACCACAATGATTGGAGCTAATTGCAGTTATTGTATACAACCTGATAATTGTTTCCATTTAGTCGCATAAATGCAGCTGAACAAAATTGTTGTATTTCATCACAATTGCCTCGTCATTTTCTTTACCAGTAATTTTTTTTTTTTCTTTGAATTTGTAGCCGCAGGAGCTGGAATCAGAGGGAAGAAACTTGAGCTGCATTCAGGTCACGTTTCACAGGATCTGATCAGTGATTGGTAATTACACCTGTCAATCACGTAAAAGTCCTAATCGGTGTCTTCCTGAAAACTAATGCAAAGCAATAGTGCACCATTATCTCCTAAGTTTCATTGTCTGGTGGCAGAAAGTAAACACCGACTAAAGTTAAAGTAAAAGACTCTGACAGTGTTTACCCTGCCATCATATTTTTCCTCCCAAATTTCTACCTATGGATAGAAATTGGAGGCTGTTATTTTCACCCCAGTGTGTGACAGAGCCGGATGTTTCCTCCCCGTTTAGGACCACAATATGTAGAAACAATATACAAGTAAACAAGTGGAGAGAGATGAGCCTCACCACGCTTGTCCTAAAGCTTTTAGAGCACCTCTTTAGGAGCCAAATCAATACTGGCTTCCCTGGCAGAGAACTTCTCTAATTCCCACCATTAGTCTGGACGCTTTCACATGGTACATTTAGTTTGTATAAAATGTGAGCGCGTCCTAATGTGTCTGAAGATACCGCACGTATCATGGACAAGTGGTCACGGGGAAGGAAGAAATGTTTGTGAGATGATGTGTAAATATGGTGTGTTTGTGTTTGAGTGCGTGTGTACGCCTGCTACGTGATTTAGAGGTTGGGCTTTAAGTCAAGCCAATTCGAGTCTCCCAGCCAGGGTTAAGTGGACTAACAGAGAGGCATGAGGTGTAAATCACACCCCACTGTCAGAGTCCATGTGGGTTTGATGACGGTCACGGTGCTGCTGGAGGGGATAATGGAAAAACTAAGTGCAAAGAGTTGTAGCATCAAATTTAGTTATAAAAATATAATCCAGTAATACACTTTTTTTCCCCGTGAAGCTTCATCCAATCAGATTGAGTGCAAATAGCCTCCGTGTCAATGTTAACTCAGTTGTTTTGTTTTTCCTTAGCTTTTTTTTTTTTTTTCCTCCACTCCCAGACTCTCACCCGGCTCTTTGTGCTTTAAGCGGACTCGGTCAAGGCCATCAGTACACTGAAAAAAAAGTCCAAAAGTGTATGCTTGTAGCATTCGGGATGGTAAACATCTATCACCACGATGTCCTGGATTCTTCAAAGCGTTTTATTATTTCATTATTTTTAGCCTGGGAATAAAAAAAAAAAAAAAAAGGATCTCACATCCACATACTGGCTTCAATTACACAGGCGGTCATCATCAGGGAGGGCTGCTCAGCAGTTCAGGCTTCATTAAAAACCAAGAACCATATTATTATTTTTAAGTTCTGCCAGATACACGCATGCATATGTTAATTTACAGTACACATTTGCACAAGGAGCTGTGCTGCTGTTTCAGCTGCATGAAGACTGACCCTTAATGAATATACAAATCCAATTAATTTTGGGTTTCGCTTTATGTAATTTACATGCAGTGTTCCAATTAATTTCATGCCAAGTGGATTTTAACACCTTCATTTCCTCAGCGATAGCGTACAGTGGGAAGATATCTGGAGGAAACGCGCCGGTGACGGCAAATCAACTCGTAATTTGATCGAATTTCAGAGTTTGAGACATTTCTTCCCTTCCTCCTCCTCCTCCTCCTTGGCGATGATGTGTGTGATAAAATGAGTTTTAAAGGGCTGGAGTTGAACCATTGCAGCCTCAGCGTCATAACAGCAATGACACTTTTACACTGTTGTTATTTTCATCCTCTTTTTACAGTATGTGCGCAGGCACTATAAAATTCTTATTTCTCCTTCAGCTAGTTTCTGTTGTCTCCAGACTTCTTCTGCAGGCTACTGAATCTGTCAAGTCAACAAACAAAAATAAACTAGTTTTTAAGTTTTGAAGCAGCCAACGCACACTTTTTACTGCTTCACTTGTGCTGAAGGTACAGCGGGTCAGATGGGGGTTAATTGGGTATCATAAGGTGAGAAACCGCTGACAGCTCTCATACCAATGTGCACTAAATAGATGCAAATCACTGGCATGGAAATGGATCTTGGCGGTCATCTTGCGCTTACCCCAGGCTGATAGTGGCGCCGCTTAAAGGGTCTGCTTTAAATACTCTGATGCGTTTCTTAGTGTGTTTGACATTAAAGAGCTTATCATCGCTGTGTGAAATGATGGGTGACATGAAAGGTTACTTCATTTATGGTTTTTCATTCCCCTAGATGAGCTTGTGCACTGTCTGACAGTATGTCTTTAAATGGTAGACATGCAGGAAAATGACAGAAAATGACAGAAGTGAATGTGCCTTTCACAGTAAAAGTAAAGCATTACACATTATATGCTGCCTTGATATAACAATTTGCTACGTCATCACCAGGTAGAGGTTTAGTTGAGACTTCAGTAGAGTTTTCAGGTATCTTTACGCAACAAACCCCTTTCTTATCTGCTGTTAACACTGCAACATGCACATGATCTTATTTTGATGAAATTATCTATGGTTTTCCCAACATCTGAACCAACTCCAACCCGTAAGGGAAGGGGCAAAAACAAATAAAAATATGATCCATTGGTGAATAAGATGCACAACAAACTGAGCAAGATGTCAAAGACAAAACAGACATGAAAGGGAGACAGGACTGCAGAGAAGAGGCAAATTGTTTTTCAGTTTGTTTACACGGAAAACTGATTTACACTGATGATCTGAAGTGGTTGTTATTGTCAGTATTTAATTCATTTTTAACATTAAAGCAACGTGAGATTCAGTTAATGCAGAAATCCTTCAAGAAGTCGAATCAGTACTTGTACTTTTACCATATTTTCCTCTTGTACCTTTTAGTAGATAGGTTTAATTATATTGTATAGAAAAAAAACATTTCAAAAGTTTGGAAACATCTAGTCTTTTACTGTTTTTGGGAAACACGTGCATGTTCCTTTGTTTTACGAAACAAAGTGGGTCATTTAAGGGTATCACAGTTTATTTGTGACCAAGTAAATATATAAATGTACAGATTTTGGCTAAAAATAACGGTTACATTGAATTTCCCATGAAAATTCCCTCCTTCACGGCTATAGTTTTACAGTCTCTAACATCTGGCGTCTGAACAGTCGGTTTCTCCGAACACTCAGCTCAAATTCTCTGCCATTCCTCTTGTAAAACTTGCCAGAGGTCTTCTTGTCTAGATGGATATTTCTGTCTGACCTTGCATCCAGTTCAATAGGATTTAGGTGAGGTGACTGTGCAGGCCGTTCCATGATAGAGAACAGTCCAGCCAAGTGTTTTCTCTATAAAATAAGCCTGGCAGAGCTTGGGTGTATGTTCTGGGTCATTGTCTTGTTGCAGGTGAAGTTAGTGTTGATGTTCAGAACTGTAGCCTGTATCAGTGCTGAGTCATCACTGGTTTTTAATGTTTTTCTTGCATCAATGCACTTAGTCACAGTCTATAAGATATTTAACCTACATTATATAATACATCAGCGTGTTCTCCAAACCTGTGGGGAAAACAATCCTGTGAACATAGCTCCGAGTTGACAGTTTGATGCATATTTGTACCCACATTTATGTCTGTCTGGGCAAAATGGAAGAATAGAATGGCATAGAAGAGGCTTCATTGTCATTGCAAAATACTATTGTACAGTGCAACAAAATTTGTTTTTATGTTCTGTAAGGTGCTCAGAAAAATACAGACATCAATTATAAAAGCAGTCAAGTAAAAAGACACACACAAAAGTGATTCCAGTATCAATAAAATGTGCAGAATGTACAGGTGACAGTAACATCTAGAATGTCAAGTCTTTTTACGTAAAAGTGAGTAGTGCAATGTCCTGAGAATGGGTTTTGTTACTATTTACATAGCAATATATAAAATAAATAATAATATTTATCAAATAAATCTCCATACTATTAAATTACCTAGTTTTCTGTATATAAGCAAAGGAACAAACACTCGTGTCCTAAAATCAATGACTATGCGTCAAAAGTGCCATTCACAGTGATATACATATAGTCCATCTATTCAATCTAGTCATACTGAGTACTGCTGTTGGCTCCACTTAAAGTGTCAGTGCGTTACAGCTGTTGTAGCAGAAGACTCAATGATTAGACGAGCCACTGAAACCAAGTGTAAAATTGATGTCAAGCTCACAAGTAATCCAAAGAAAGCCGTTCACGCAAACAATGCATTCAAATTGAGCATAAAAATTGACGCCACACTCGCAAGAAAAGAACTAAGTCCAACGTACATCAGAGGCACGATTCAGTCTTTGGAAGAGGTTGTCTGTACATCAGTACGTTCTGCTTGTTTATGTCACGGGAGATATGAGTGAGTGTTACCACGGAGATAAGAGAGGCAGCTGTGATGAGGGGTATGTAATAATATATATAGCGGGCCACTGTGCTACGCCATGAAGCGCCGGATCAAACGCTTCATTTCTTTGTAAAATACAAAATTGAGATTCTCGCAGCGTATCTTTAAATCTGCTTTTTTTTTTTTCCAGTCCAAATGTTCCTAATGATGTGTCAGATTTCACCCTCACCCCATGTGAATGATTAACAGAATTAAGTCGCATGTTGATGCTGTGGATGTGTTGGCGTATGTGCTTTTCGCAGCGGAACAAGCTAATGTGTACAAGTGTTTATGAACAACTGCATCGCTTTAGTTCACCATAATTGGACAGCTCTTTCATCTTCCGCTCATGCTGCTTCTGAATATGCGTTTCCCCATTGAGGCAGATCAAAAGCAGCACTTACAGATTCAAAAGAAGACAGTATAAATATGTGTGTGTGTGTGTGTGTGCATCATGTATGTGTGCCGTGTCTGAATACTCATCACCAACTGAAGATCTGAGGGAAAACTGATATCGGCCCCCGCTCTGCTGTGTTTATCACTTTTTATCTGTTTGTCGTAATCCTTATCTAACTTTACAGCCAAGCAACCAACTCTATTTGTGACATTTAAAACACTCATTTTTACAACAGGCGTCAAATTCCATCTTCTTAAAGCTGGAAAAAAGTGCTTTTGACCTCGACGCTCGCTGCAGAGACTCGGCTCAGACGACTCGCAGCAATAATGCAACGGAATTAGCTCATCATGTTATCGCAGGAATGTATAGTCGGGCTGGCAGGAAGTCTTCCGCGGGAATAAGGGTGAATATATCTGATGTGCAGTGGCAGGATCGTCAGTCTCCTTCCTTGTGTTATCTGGGTGTTATCGCTTTGAAAGCCTGCCTCGTTACGCGAAAGCGGGAAAACCTCAGAGCTGCAACTTCCCCGTGGAAATGTTAAGTTTTCGACAAAAGCTGCATTTACGGTGGACTCATCCGACCTGGTGACCTCTGGTAATTTAGAATAACAGTGGAGGTCGTCTGTGGTGTTATGCTGCCTTCACGTGCTATCGGGAAGATGATCGTTTCCACTTGTAAATTCAAAATGACCAGTGCGTTGTGTTCAAGTGTTTTTGTTGCCATAGCGAAATAGAACAATAGCAGAAACACGTTAATTAATCTGCTACAGCATTTCCCCCCCCCCCCATTCATTCATCTTC
>JAPQRQ010000017.1:24947492-24961775 GCA_037367365.1 Apogon talboti | reverse complement strand
CTTCCAGCACACCTGGTTCAATTAATGATCAGCTCATCACCAAGCTCTGCAGAAGCCTGATAACAATGTAATGGTGTTCAGGTGTGCTGGAAGAGGGAAATATCTAAAACATGCAGGGACACCGGCCCTCGAGAACCAGGATTGCCCACCCCTGGTGTAGTTGGTGTATCTAACCTTGTTGTATCTAGATGCTCTCTGATCTGATTTATAATAACATATACACATAAGCCTATAGTTGTTGACATAAATAAATCATTCTCACCCTCTGCTTTACACTGGTTTGATAACATTCCTTTTCGATCAAATAACTTGTATAATGCATTGTATATCCATCTCTATGTAACCCTGCCTTTGGTGTAGATAGAGCCACACAAGTCACCATGTATATGATTCTTCTTTAGGAAACACAGCCAAACTCTAATAATGACCATTACTTTTACCACCTCTGGAGAACTCTTCTGTGGTGTAAACAGTGATACTCATCTGTGCTCTATGGCTGAGACAAATAAGCTAAACTGGTTAAGAAGCACACAGACAATCCACCTGGATTTAGTCCTCAACTAGGATTTGCCGACAGTGAGTACAAAGTATACACTGGACAGACCAGACTTTAACATGATTAATCATATTTTCTCCAACAACTCAGATATTCATCCATTGCAAACCTGGTGCTGGTTCTGCTCTTGATCTAAGGCAGTGCAGTTCAGAGTAAGTTCAACTTGTGGACAAGAACTGGCTTTCTTTTCCATAAACTATTTTGATGTTTTTAAACATTTATGACGGTTGTTGGGGGTGGAGCATGACTGGCGGCAGACAGTGACAGTTTCCCTACTCACTCAGTGTAACTTTATACCATATCAGTGTTAGCACAGTCTGAAAGAACTGGGTTCATGTTTGACAACTGCCAGGTTGATGATGAATGCAATGCGGACATCGGGACTGATCAGGTCCAATCAGAATGAGTCTGACACTGATCACCGCCACTTTATATAAGGTCAATACAGACAAGAAGAGTACACTCTTGTACAAGAGTATACAAGTACACTGGATGTAGCATAGTATATGGCCCCTCCCACTTTGCAGGCCAGATAAAGGTTAAAGGTTAAAATTAGAAATATTTCTTGAGAGTAGATTAATTTTCTTTTGCAGAACTTGCTTGTCAAGGGTATTTTTCTTTTTAGGCTGAAAATAGGGGGAAAAAATTCCAGAAATAAGGCTTTTTTTTTAACTTTCTTGAAAATGCTTTTTTTGCAGTGTAGTTGATCTTGTGGGTCCAGTAAAACTAATTCAAGTCCTGGCATGAGTTGTTCTTTGTTATAAACCTACAAAGACTTTTCCCAGTTTTCCCACCAGTAGCTGGGTCTTTGGTGACTGAAACTCAAGGGACTGGTTTGAGATGGTTTCTAAGGCTTTAGCTCCAAACCAGCTGTAGAGCTGTCTCAGTGGAAAAGTGATATGAATAAATAACAAAACTCATTAGTTTTTCAAATGCAGTGTTTCACAGAGAGGCATATCTTTGTAACACACCGACAACTGAAGTAGCTTCGGATAATGCTTTCTGAAGATATTTTGTTGACATGAACTACAGTCATTTCTTTTCTTTTGCTGTAGGTTTCACTCAGTATCACTGTACCTTTTCCTCCAGATGCTTGATCTATGCATGTTGTCAATTTGTGGAGGAAATAGATGCAGATTAAAACAGCAGGAGTAATCTACAGTTTTAGTCTTGCACTTCATAATCAGACATGCAGCTCCAAGAACTGGGACAGACTAAGCTGTGGTTTAAAACAGTCAAAAGTCGACTGCATATTTCCCTCCTTATGAGCCTCTTGTACCCCCTGTGGTCGAGTAACAAATCCCACTGCACTCTCTGACGTTTGGCATTCCGACTCTTATCCTCCCTGTCTGAATAAATAAAAAATACTACAGTTGAGTTCCCTGCCAACTTTCCCTGTTAGATGACAAAAGTTTGGATCTCTTATTCATCTGTTGTGTTCTTCAGAGCTCTGATGTGTATATTTGTGTCAAATTAGAGATGAAAATAAGAGAAATTTGAAACAAGCATGCATTATCATCAGATTCAGTCTGCCCTCTGTTATACAAAATACACCTCAGTCATGATAAAACTGTGCCCTTGTAGATAAGCATAATGAATGTTTCTACATTTGGCAGTAATGGACATCAGCACAACTCAATCTGCTCAATCTGCTCTGGATAAAAACATCATACAAATCATCCTAATGAGCTAGAAAACAAGACATATTATCTCCTTCATCTTTCATTAACCGTGTCCTTTGAAAAGTGACCATTAATATGAGTTGATGTCATTTACTTTATAGCTTATGTGTTTTTCTTCATATTTGTGCACAAACTGAGCCTGTCTATAAATCATGTGTTTAGAGAAAAAGAAATGAATGCACTCATCTCTGAATGTGTGATAAGCAATAACTTTCTGTAATATCTTCTGACCCAACAGATGCTGTAATGAACTTAAATGAGAATCAGCTTTGTTTTTGTGAAATGTTTTGGTAAAGTGTTGAGACAGATCTGGAGCAGAAAGGGGAGGAGAAAGAGGAAAATAGACAAATTCTGTATGAAATAGAAACAGGAAGATGGCTATTTTATCTCCCATTTGGATTCTAATAAACCCCACCACCCACACATAGGCCTGTAAGACGAGGTAATAGGTCTCCTCTGAGGACAGTTTTCCTAAAATTACACTGTACTCCACAGCCCACGCATGTTACTGTGCATTGTGTGGAAATCCTCTCTCACTCTTGATTTTCTCTGTTCTGTTGTTTTTGATGTGAGGTTGTAGCCTTGAACTCATGGACTCACTACTCTGTTGAGCTTCACATCATCTCTGTAAGTGTAAGGTGGAATAGACCTGTTTCTGGATGTGATGTGGACTTCTGAAAAGTTGCAAAAAAGAAATAAATAATGCGAATTATGTACATTTTTCATAAACTATGTTGCAGGGTGGTGCAGTGGTTAGCACTGATGATTCACAGCAAAAAAAGGCGCTGGGTTTGTTTCCAGCGCCGACCTTTCTGTGGGGAGTTTACATGTTGTCTTCATGCCTGTGTGGGTTCTCTCCAGGTACTCCCACCTCCTCTCACTGTCCTAAGACATACTCCTTAAAAGGTTAACCAGTCAAGCTATATCACCCGTAGGTGTGAATGTGACAGTGAATGGTTGTTTGCCTGTATATGTTGTGCCCCACCTTTACCCATACGTAGCTGGGATAGACTCCGACACCCCAGCAACCCTCAAAAGGACTAAGTGATTCAGAAAATGGATGGACGGATGCTAAACTAAACTAACAACTAAACTAGGCTGTGTAGCATCAGCAAATGGTGGAATTATATGGTTTCCTCATTAATCCACAGTAAAGGGCACAGACCTCAGCTCCGAGAGAGAGAGAGAGAGAGAGAGAGAGAGAGGGAGAAAGAGAGAGAGAGAGAGATTCTTTATTGTCATTGCACATGATTATTCAATGAAATTTTGTTTGACAGCAATCCCTGTCACGGCAGATAAAAATATAAATACAATAAAATAGACTTAAAGGAAAAAAATATAAATATATAAATAGTAAGCAAAGTTAAAATAGGAATATACAAAAAATACGACATGTGGCGAGAAAAGGACAGAATGAAGCCAATGTTGAAGCATCTCAAAGTTGTAATACTGCTGTTGGCTACTGGGGCTGGCTCTGTAAAGCTCCAGCTCCTATAGACTTACACTGAACTTTCATTTATTCTTTCATTTTCTGAATCACTTGGTCTTTGAGAGTGTCCTGGGGGATGCTGGAGCCTAACTCGGCCACTGATGGGCAAAGGTGCGGTACACCCTGGACAGATCACTAGTTCATGACAGAGCCTTAAATTGAACTCCATTCTAAATATACAAAGACAATAATTTGCAATAAGGTCTCATTTGTTTTCTGTGATGTCTGCTGTATTTTTTTTTGGATTGACAGATTTGTATGACAACTTGCTAGGCTTTAGAAACCAGTGGGTGACAGTTCCTCTGTCTAGTAGCCATGCTTAGCCTTTTATTGAAATAGCCAGGAAGACAATGATAAATTAAATGAATTAAATATCAGAGGACATTTAATGAAAGTGTCCATCTTCCACTTTATGGATTAAGCTTTTCTCTAAAAAGGCAATAAACAGTTCACCTAAATTTTAATAAAGTCATAGAATTTACATTTCCATTTCTGTACATGTCACAACATGACTAGTGCAAGTGTCAATCCGATCACACTGACCACCAAACACACTGAAATAACAGACTTCCCTGTATTTGTCATGATGCTGGGGTGTATTCAAGATTTAGGCAACCAGCCATTTTCTCAAATTTAACAAAGTAAATTCAAAATGTGTTTTTCTACACTGGCCAGACATTCCAAATCTACAGTAATTGGTTATTTCCTAGTCTGAAAAATATCAAAACAAGTTAGATAAAAGCAGTCAGTCATGGAGCGGCTCTGACTCAGGTTCTGCCATCTCCACTGTTTAATGCAAAAACCAGCACATTCTGGGGTGGTTGGCTAATTACAACAGAATCACTCCCGTGTCCTTGATAAAATGAGGAGAATATGAACATTTTCACTGTAATTGGAACAGGTACATATTTAGAAGTTGTGCTATGTGCATCAAAGCCTATATTTAACTGTTAAACACAGTATGTGGCATTTTCAGATTTCAGATTTTTAAAGTTGAATATGTCTGTGCTATATATTGTTAAGTATATTTTTATTGCATCAAATGTTTCCATTGATGCCAAAATTTGGAGAAAAATGTACTTTTCACTTTAACATTGTGTTTCATTTTGACATCAATGAGTTCTTTCATATCAACTGTCTTGACTGAGAAGTTTCCAGTAGCAGTTAAAGGCTTAAGGTTAAATAGTTATTATTATTATTATTTATTATTTATTTTAAATTTATTATCCACATATGGAAAATCTGTCTGCATTTTACCCATCCTAATTCATACACACTGTACCCAGCATTATCATGAGCACATAGCACACATTAGGAGCAGTGAGTTGCCACGAAGGTGCTTAGGGATCAACTCAAGATCTTCATCCATACTGTGGTCAGGGGTACCAATCGGAGAATTAACTTATAGGTACTGGTTTTCAAGTTAAGTCATTGTCAATCCTGAATTAAGTAGTAATAAATAATAACTGGAGGCTTTTTAAATGCAGTTTTGGAGATTTTTGTATTTATTAGAGATAGAGGGGGGGGGGGGAGTTGGAATTAACAGGAGCAGTGGAGGAAGACAAATATGACTAAGAGAAGGGAAGAAAGGTTTATGAGAGGAGTAGGAGAGAACAGAGGCAGTGTGTGGGGAGCATACGGAGCCATAGAACCACAAAACTGCAGCGCAATAAAAAGAACCCATCATACCCTTATGCGCCCACTATGTCAGTGTCATCTCTTCCTCTTCAATGCCTCATATCCTCATCGCAGGTATCCCAAACTCTGCCTGGTGTATCCGCAGAACACCGGCGGCTTTGTTTTCCTTCGCCGCGCCAGCATGGGTGTAATAGTGTTTTTGCAAAAAAGACTAGACTTGTTGGTTTTTGTTTGGAGCTCCCAGAGGTTTGACTTAAAAAATAAAGAAATGATCAGAGTAAAGGACTGGAACAGAGAGGAAGCTGGCGTTTTCTCTTTTCTTTTTTTTTTTAAAGTAACAAACCATTACAGTGCGGTCGATTCAGACTCCTGTATTCATAAACTTCAAGAAGTGGTGTCGCCACCAGCAGGAGTAATTCATTACATGTAATGGACCCGCATTAATTCCCTGTCTGCACTAAACAGAGATTTTCTTCCTTCCTTTTCCTATGAAATATCGCCGTCCACACATTAGCACAAAAACGACTACAAATCACTACTAACGCTCAGACAAGTCATTGTTTCTGTTTGTGGACGCAGCAGAAACGGAGGCTTTAATCCGTCATGAAGGTGAGCAGCAACAACACATTCAGTTCTAAACTTACCTTGTGTTGCTGAAGTGTTCTCTTTACATGATGTGGATTTGTCCACATCCCTCAGAGGTGTCCCTGCTGACCTCCATCTACTGCAGGTCATACACTGATGTATCTGTCTGTCCATTTTCTGAACTGCTTCGTTCCAGTGAAGGTTGCAGGGGTGGCGGAGCCTATCCCAGCCACCAAACGGGTGAAGGCGGCGCACATCCTGGACACGTCACCAGGGCTGACATAACCATCCACTCTCACATTCACACCTACAGGCCATTTAGATGGACCAATTAACCTTTTAAGGGGTATGTCTCCACACAAAAGGTCCATGCTGTATCTAGTTATAGGTCATTAAAACCACACACTGTGGAAGTGCATTACAGCATTATGAGCAGAATAGGGTGTGATGCTGTCGTTTTCTACTGTTTTCATGTCTGCACGGGTACACACAAACTGAAATTTAGGGGAAAAAAAAGTTTTTAAGTGTGTCCACTTTTGTGAACTAAAAAAAACTTTACATACGGATGAAAGGAACCAAAAATGTCAGTTTTGCACAATATCCGCATTAGTGTCGACAGGGCATCGATTACAAAGTAAATGTTATTGTGATGTAAGACAAAATGTTAGTTATTACAAGGGGTTACAACAGAATCAGGGTTTTCACTATCATTTAAGACGATGGTAGAAGATGAAGAAATGGCAAAACCCTCCTGAGATTTCTGCGCCACTACAAACAGAAACACTACCTCATTAGTCTGGGTGGAGACTGTTAAAAAGAATCTTTTTTAACGTCTGGGCGTCTATTATTTGCTAAATTAGGTTTGTGTCTTCACCTTATCAGTGAGCGGACCTGTTTCAAGTCTCTTTTTTTTTCATTGTTTGTATTAATACAGTTTAAAAAAGCCACCACAGCACCTGAACTCTACACAAATATAACTTATATGAAGAATATGACAGTTGACCACACTCAAACTATTGCTGTGGGATGAAAATATAACACTTCAACTCTAAAATCACAGAAGAGCTCTAACAATGTTGAAGATTATTGCTTTGTATTTACTTTTTTGGACTGTACAGCTTTATTGTCCAAAAAAGCAACAACAGAGAAGTACTTGAAAAGTAAATGTACTGAGATGCATTCCTTATAGTACTCACAGGATTACATTTTAAGGCGCTAAACTTTTACTTTTCAAAGGTAACCTTCACCACACTGGCCTCCGGGGTCTAGGTATATACAGCGCAGTGCTCCATGTGTCCTTACATACTTGTACGCCTCATCCTTCCTCTCCTTTATTGGACAGCGGCTCAGTGCACACCAAGGATTTGTGCGCTGTTTTGATTCTTATGACATCTTGTTACAGCCACTTTCTTGTACAGTAGCTCGGTCGAAATTGCTTCAATCAATCAAGTCTCCGAAAGTGACTCTTCCCCTTCTTGATGCTTTTTTTTTTGCCTCGTAATCAAAACTTCAAGTATGTTGTTTCCTTGTTTAACCCATCCTCATTGCCCTTTGTGTCTCTTAAACGATGAAAACAAAAAAAAGCAATCAAGCAGCCAGACTTTTAATGAACATCTTGTGCGTGTCGGTCTGAGGTGACGAATATCAAAATTTCTCATTTCTACTGGTTTTGCATTCTAGACATGTAAAGAAAGACGCCCCCGACAGATTACCCAGGGTGCTCTGTGTTTGTTAAAGTGATAGAAGAAGTAGTTACGGGAGTAGCTGTCTGTCCGCCTCATATTTAGAAAGGAAAAAGATAAGCAGCTGTAATAGTTATTTTTTTTCCCTAAATGTTAACGACAAATGTTTCTGTTACTTTCTGCTGGAAACCTCAGGTCCTTATCTCTCCCATGAAAGGCAGGCAGTGTAGTAGGTCCCACCCTTGGCGTCGTCCCCCAGGGGCCGGACAGGAAGTGTAGATCATCAGACACACCCTTACGCCATGTAATTTGGAGTCATGGAAATGTGCATCTGTTATCGTCACATCACCGCCGCCTGTTCCCTGTTGTCTCCGTCCAGTGGTGGATTCCACCGAACTGAGACGGACACAGAACGGAGTGCAGTGTGGCTTGTGGTCATCAATCCGAACAATATTTAATCAAAGACCGCAGTATTATCTGTAGATTTTCTTTTTTAAGGTTTTTCAATATAACATCGAACAAACACCAACAATAACACTTTTACATATATACAGAATAACAAAAAGACATTCACACACATAACCACATATGTATTATAAAATAAAAAGTAAATAAAATGGCTGCCAACAATTATCGAAATACATAGACACTCAAATTCTCTCAGTACAAACATCCCAGGCATCAATTAGCCATCAATTAGCCTAGCCTAACCCTAACCACAAAACAAAGGACTTATGGGTGGTAAATAATTTGACAGTGATAGAGACAGTATAGATTTTGAACTTTAATGAATAATTCCCATCCAGCCATCCTCACAGAATCCCAGCTGTGCTTCCTCTAAGATCGATAGTGCAGTTATTTGACGGTGCATGGATGCTGTCAGATTGTTTCATCTCTTCGAGCTGGAAGCAGGACCCCAACTGGTGTGGCCAATCGTAGGCCTCGGCTGCACTTGGAGAAAGTCTTCCCCTCCACTGAACAGTGTGGAGTCTACAGAAATAGTCTCTGACAAGGGAACATAAATGTCATGCAAGAGCTTAACAGCATGGCCCCGAGGCGTCAGTAAAACACTGTTGCAAACGATATGTGAGGAGTAGGTCAGTCTTTACGAGTTCACCCTGTTCAAGGTTTATCTGCGGTGTTTTTGTTTTTCTTCAGTTTAGAACTCGAAGGCAGATTTTGAAGCTGAGGGTGAGATGCAGGACAGAATTAATATTTATATATATATATTTTCAGCTATATAAAGCGAGTACGGTTGGTGTGGGGGTTGTGCTAATGAGGATCTGGGGGTGGTTTATGTGACTGTTGGAAAGTATGATTGCTAGTTGGGTTTTGGTTCTTGTCAGAAACTTTGGATATATATATATATATATATATATATATAATATTCCCACGCTTCCTGTTATTCATATCCGTTATGGTTCCGGAACAAACACAGGAAATAATTGAAAAACCCCGTAAAAATAACCTGAGGTGATCCCCGTCATGCCTTCATAACTTGCTGCACATTTGTCTTTATTGTTGCTTTCTTGAGGCCGTACCAATAATGCCATCTGCTCCTTCTCTGGTACCCGTGTTGTTGGTTTTTTTTTTTACTTTTTAAAATTTTTTTCTCATCACGCTTTCTATTTGATTCATTAAACCACGTACTAATTCATCATTGTCTCCCTCCATTTATCTCTTCTTCACATACTTTGTCTTGCTTCGAGCCGCCCACAGGCCATGAGCCATCTGCTGTTAATATATCGTAATGATGCCAGTCATTTTTTTTTTTTTCCCCCGCTGTAAGCCACTGGAGATTTTCGGAGTGTTTGAAACTGTCTTAATCATTGTATATAATAAAGTTTTGCATTTATAGTTTCCTTTCTTTCATGAACTCTTCGTCTCCAACTGAGACGTCGAAGCTGTGATGGATGATGGTCCATTATTTTGACATGAGCTCCATATCTGCCCTGTGTTTTTGTTCATACAGAGATCCTTCACAACAGGCCGCAACACTTTATTAGCCAAACGCACTAATTGGTCCAGTCACCTGACCTTTGGAGACTCCTTCGTTCCCCTCCAAACCCAGCAGGTGTTTTGCTCTTGCATTAATTGCGCTTTCAATCTCAGCTTGATGGAGGCAACTGCACCATCAGAAGCAATCACATCACTTCACTTCGCTTTTTTTTTTTTTTCTCTCTCTCTTTGGCGTGCTGGAGCTATGTGCCGAGAGACCACCCACCATGGTCAGATCTCAAGTTCCCAGGAGGCACAGCACTTGAAATACTTGCGAGTAGGAGAGAGAAAAAGTGGAAGAGATGCCTTGATGAAGACAAGCAGCTACAAAAAAAAATAAAAAATTGAAGGAGTTCAGTGCCAGAAAGAAAGGTGATAAGCAGTTGAAGAGTCCTTAGTATGCCTCCGGTTTTAAAGAGCAGTCAATTCAGCAAGTTGATTTCCTTCAGAATTCGATGACTGTAAATCTCTCTCTTTGCCTGAAAAGCTCTTTTATCCCACAATAATTAGTTCACACCGTAATAGCCTGAGTTAAATGAGAGTGGATCAAACCCTGCTCTGAAGGTCATGCATCAAAAAAAAAAAACGGCGTGTATGTATGTAGTCTGACTCATTCAACAGGAAGAGGTAGTGACATTGGAATTTCGTGTGGGCTTTGGTTTTTATAGGTAATGAAAACTATGACTGAACATAGTAGCGGTAAAATAGTTTGCATTCATTCATTCATTCATCTTCTGAATCCGCTTTATCCTCCCCAGGGTCGTGGGGGGTGGGTGGAACCTATCCCAGCTACCTATGGGTGAAGGCGGGGTCCACCCTGGACGAGTCGCCAGTTCATCGCAGGGCCGATATATAGAGATGAACAACCAATCACTCTCACATTCACACCTATGGGCAATCTTAGATTAACCAATCAGTGCATGTCTTTGATGGTGGGAGGAAGCCGGAGTACCCAGAGAGAACCCACGCAAACACAGGGAGAACATGCAAACTCCACACACAAAGGTCCCTGGTTGGGTAAAATAGTTTAACTGAAAAAAGTAAAAACAGTAGTTCTCAGGAACATAAAGAATTACAAAGATGCATCATTACATCAGTCAATAACTGCAGATATCAGCCACTATTCATTTCACGAACAGCAGTGACTGATGTTTGTGTTTTTTATCCATAAATTTGTAGATGCATTCAGATTGAGATGAAGCAATGAATGACTGAAAGAATTTAAAATATTCACAATAATCTACTTTTATTTATATATATGTATATGTATGATGAATATTTTTTTGGTTTTCCTGGCATAACAAGGAAGAAAATAACAACAAAAACAAAATGAACAAACCAGAAATGGCTATGAGCAGTCAGCCCATAATTTTGCAGTCGGTTCATCCCCAAAAAAAACTCCAATGTATAATGAAAAACAAAATAGAATTGCAGGTGAAATGTATTTTGTGTAACAACTGTGTACAAGAACAAAATGAATAAATTGCATAATATAACTTTGATAGGCAGTGGTTTAACTCATATTTGAAGTCATGTAGTCTTTCCTCTCACCTTTTTCAGTTTCAACACATCCTGATAACTCCTGCAGAAAAATAAAATCACACCGCTAAAACTGAAAGAAAGGAAAAAGAAAAACCGATCAGAACCTTAACCCATAAAGACCCAAACATCCACCGGCGACCCAAACCTGCTGATGTAAAGGTTTACCTGATGATCCACTAATCCTATCAATATATGTCAATAATTGGTGTAAATAAAGTTTGTGGTCTTTTCATTGTCACCAGATATGACCCATTTGGACGTTCACAGGCTCCGTAGTTACCATGGAAACACCGTCACCTAATACAACATTGATTCACCAGTAAAACCCATGGAGTTGGATCAATGTCAGTGGATGGAAATGCTTGGTTTCTGTTCAGTTAATGATGTATTTGCTGAAAAAGTCACTTTTTCTTCAGCTTTCTCTGTCTTTATAGAATAACTTTTGAGTTTTCATGAACATCTAAATGATTTACAGTGGAAAATGCTAAATATAGAGGATAATATTGTAATAAATAGTGATAAATTGCTTAGGAAAGGTTAAATTGAGAGGAAAAATTCATTTGCGAAATGCCAGAAAAGTGCCACTGGGTCTTTATGGGTTAAAATCAAACTACAATTACTTGTGCACTCATAAACTACAGCTGTGATAACTCCGGTGTGGGCTGAAGGTGCAGCCCCTCCCACATTCACCCACAGCACCTCATCGCTCCTGTGCTAATCGCAAACATGAGGATTAGCAGCTAAGAACCTCTACAATCTCCAGGTCATCTCCCAAGTGGCTTTCTAGACACAAAAACACAAAAGGCCCGGCACAATCAATAGCTGATTATCGGGCCGCCGCGTGCTGTACCCCCCAATCAATTTCAATTTCTCTGTTTAAGAGCTTGCCTAAGATTTCCAGGATGTCCTTTTTTCCTTTCTTATGACTACAAGGACGCGAGTTGAGATCCGCTATTGAGTCCCCGGAATAAGTTATTAGTATTCTGCGTGACCTTTGACTCCACTCGTGTCTCTAATGGTTGATCCTCACATTAGCAGAGGTCAGCTGTCAATTGAGTGTTGGACGGTGGCTTTGTTAATGTGCACATTAACAGTTCACAGATTCAGGGAGATGCTTTATCACTCTGACTTTGTTCTTCATTTATATTTCTTTTCCGAGTTAACTTGGCTTTGATCTGGATGTTAAGTGCAGCCGTTGAGCTGGACTTCAGCTACAGGCGGAACTATATATTTTACTGGTAACTGTACAAACAGGAAAGTCATCGGCCACCTCTAGGTTTGTTGAAATGAGAATACATATTTATTTCTCACTCTTTTTTCTTCAGATACAACAAGAAAGTACAGAGAATAAGTGAACAGCCTTAAGAGACACTTAAAAAACCAAACTATTTAGTGTGACCCCTGACCCCATGACAAGAAGCAGCACAAACAGAAACATCTGACATGTGTGGAATAAAACAGCAGAAAATGAATGCAATAAACCTCATATTGTCTGAACAAAAGGGTTGAAGAATGGAGGTCACACAAAATCCTACCACTTTAGTTTATAGAAGCTGTTTTTCCATGAAACTTTAGTTTTTACTGCTGTACATACTTCACATATGTCAGGTTGAATCTTAATGCAGAGGCTGACAAATGCATGTGTGTGTTCATTAGAGCTTTACTAAAGCAACAACCCTGATGTCGGGTTAGGACTTCTGCACAGTACTGTATACTACCATTGTAGTGTGTGTAATAGTCGGCACCAGTAGGAAGTTTTACAAACTAGTGGTTCAAGTTGGTTTTGACACTGGCTGATAGACGAGACCAGGCTTCTATGCAACAATAACTGAATCTGAATGGAAATTATTGTGAAAAGAAAAAAAGAAATTACACCTACAAATGCGACTTTTCAGTTCCAGATTAATCAACCTTGTTACGTTTAGGTGTTTTATATACATATGATCACCATTTGTTTTTTCCTGGTATGGGAATTGCAGGCAAAATCTGTTTTGTACAACAGGAAATTTAATTGGAAAAAAAAATGGCACCTATAATATGCAAAATTTTTTAGTTCCTGACTTTAATTTGGATGTAAAATTCAACATGTGTCTAATTGATCTAAGGTTTTTTTTTTTGTAAAGATGTATTTATTAGGAATGTAATGTACAGCTGGCAATCATACTGTGCACATCAGCACATTCCATTTTTTCAGTTTTAAGCCAAAAAAAGATCAATAATACTACTCACTGTAACACCACACCTGGGTAGTCACTAAATAATTCATTAAGAATCATTATATAGCAACACATGACAATAAATCTAAATAGATGTTCTGCAAAGTAATGAAGTCCAGAGGTTAAGGATTAGATTAATCACTGCAGCTCAATAATGGGATAGACATTCATAGATGAGGGGGGGTCAGATCCATTCAGAGGTTATAGAGTATAACAGGACACAAACTCAATGATCCGCTGTTTCTGTTCTTTAGATTTCTAGTTCTTAACAACGCACAAGAGAAAAATACTTTACTGATGTCATGTTCAATAAGCTGACGTCAGAATCCAAACTGTAGGATCAGTCAATATCGGCCAATTTATCTACTATTATTGGCTGTTTTTCTTTCCCAAACTATTGTTATTATGTTTAATGGTTCAGTCTGAGTCAATCTCTAGTCTCGTCTAAGTCATATTAACTCAATCACAGCCTGAAAAAGAAAAAGGAACTGGAGCAAAACACAAAAGGAACATTTGGTTGCCAAAAAAAGCAACGTGTGTAGCACAGAATAATGTCAGCTACAGTTTGGATGATATTAACCAAGAGCTGCTGCTTTGTTCACAGCCCTTTCATGGTGAGTCAACGTGTGTATCAAACGGCCTAATTTCAGAAATGGGGCTTTTTTAGCATTTCAGAAGTATTATTTTTACTTTCTAAGTAGATGCAATAGATGCTAGAGTTTTTCATTCTTTTCAAGTGTAGCAATAGAAGTTCTCTGCCGAAAGTGTGGTTGTGTGTGTGTGTGTGTGTGTGTGTGTGTGTATATATACATATATATGGGTGACTGTGGCTCAGTTGGTAGAGCGGGTCGTCCAATGACCGAAGGGTTGGCGGTTCGAATCCTGGCTCCAACGG
>JAPQRQ010000017.1:24907957-24925459 GCA_037367365.1 Apogon talboti | reverse complement strand
GTGTGTGTGTGTGTGTGTGTGTGTGTGTGTGTGTGTGTGTGTGTGTGTGTGTGTGTGTGTGTGTGTATGTATGTATGTATGTATGTATGTATGTATGTATTAGGATGGGTAAAATACATAGACCCAATTTTCCCATGGGGATAATAAAGTGTTTTACCCTTTAACCTTATTCTTAATGTGCCCCTGCAGACCATGATCTACTGCAGGTTAAACATTAACAATAGCAAATTACACCTATCACTGTATTTGCGCTAAATAAATGAATTTCGCTCTTTCTGAGCCTTAAATAGTCTCACTAAAGAAAGCAGCATTAATAACAAGCATAGAGGCATTGCAACCCAGAAATGACTTACAGCACCATGACATCAGACTTAACAAGCCCATTAGATGTGTGATGACATAGAAATATAAGGATTGTGTGGGTGTTGGTGGATGATGGTGATTGGTCAGAACACTCAGTATCAGTTAACTCTTCTTTATTGACAGGTGTTACATACACGGCATGCAACCATCACATCTTGCGTTGTTGAGTGAAATATAAGAATTTGATATGGGGTTTGTCCTTTGCCCATGCCCTACTTTTCCACCAAGTTTCATGAAGCTCAGCACAATAGTTTTTGTGTAAACCGTGGTTGTATACAAACAGATGAGAGTTGTCACATAACTTTATAGGCTGAGGTGATTATTGGTATTATGAACAACACAGACTGGGTGTGTTTTCTATCTGTGCTAAGAGCTACGAGTTAGTCAGCTGTGGTCCAGGTTAATGCCATGTGTCATCTTAGGGCAGACGGTGCAGAAAAAGCGACACGTTTACCAGGGCAGCAGCTGCAGCTTTATTTCCCCATCAGTGTCTGTACCAGGCACTTTCAGGCAGTACTGTGTGAGGTCACCTGAGCTTTTGTTAATAAAAAAAAAAAAAGCACGGCGTTCACTCTAGACGGACCTGGAGATGGTGTTGAGGCCTCGTCTTGCACCAGACACTTGATGGAGAGGAGAGACGAGCCTCCACCGAGCAGATCAGACGAGCTCCATTAGATAAGGGATGGGGCTGAATGCACTGTAACGGCAGGAGAATGCCATCCTCCTGCATCTGTGCTTTCACCTTACCTTTCTCATTACCTGCGCTCTGCTCCTCTGTTTACCTCTTTGTCATTCTCAGAAGTATCCGTCCTCCTGTCTGTTTCCCGTCTATGTTTTTCTCTTTCCGTGGCGGCCTTGTTTTCTCTTTGTCTCCTCTCACTATTTGTCACTGTATCCTCTGTTTATTCCCTTGTTCAACCCCCGGTTTTGGAAAACACATAGTAAAATAATATAACAGGAGTTGAAAGTGAGAAAGGCTCACTTTTCATTTTGGCTCGTGTATGTTTCCGTCCCTGCCTTCCCCTCTGTATTCTTAATAGATTGGCCTGGAGGTCTGGGCGACCCTGAGAGGGATGAGGAGGCTGAGCAGCACAAAAAGCTGGGGCTTTGAACACGTCATGCTCTATTACTTGCTTACACTGACAAATGCACACACACGTGCAAGTCCCCTGTGTTGATGAAAACATACACACACACTCTCCTCCTCCCAAATACAGCCAGGCATGCAGTGATATGCGCGCACCAGCTGTTATGTCAGAGTGATAGGGCTAATGTGTACAGCTATATGGAAATTGGTGTCTGTGAGGTAGGAAGGGCTTAGAGGGCTAAGTGGAAAAACCTGTCTTTTCCCCCTTTTTTTTTCTAGTCGACTCGGAGAGATAAAAGAGTTAAGCTAAGCCACTTAGCCTAACAGAGAGCAACGGATATAAGCAGTTATTAAAGAATCAGAGGGAAGAAAAATACGAAGGGGTGGTGGTCCAAACAGTCGCAGAGGAAAGTGACGGACAGGAAGTGGCGCACACCAAATTAGATCAAAAGAAAATAGAGAGGATGATGATGATTGGAAGAGGAGGAAGGGAGTGTAGCAGAGCTATAAAAAGGTAGCAGTTCAGAAAATGAAAGCTTGCCGTGGACGTTAACGTGTCACTTGTCACAATTGTTGCACCGTGTTCTTCAAAGCAGTCATTAATTTGGAAATCCTCTAAAAAGTGTGTGCCTCTTACTTGAATGACTCCCACCCAGCTCCTCCTCCTGCGTATCGATCTGCGTCTGTGTTTTTCTCTGCTATAATGGCATTTAATAATCGCACATTCAATTATCTAATAAAAAGGCTTTCGTCAGCGTCCAGCTGATTAAACTCATCAGTCTGCACTATTAAATGAACAGTTTGGATCAAGGAGAGGGAACAAGAGGGCAGGTGCTTGTGGGCATTTTTAATGACTCTTATCTTTCAGCACCAGTCGGCTTTTTGTCTCCAGTGGAACGACAGTCCGCCGTGGTCATTTCAGGGACTCCTCCGAATGTTTCCGATAGAGAAGACAAACGGGCACGCTGTTCTCTATTTCAATTAAAATTCATGTAATTTGGTTTTCCCAGCAGTCCCAATATGCTAAAGTAGCACCCAATTACCCCACCCACAGCAAGGCAAATGTAATAACCCACTACAGAACAGCATGTTAATCATCGTGTCCGCATGATTGATCAGCACCATTTGTACCTGAACGGACAGGTCATAAAGGAGACTGGAATGGATTAAAATGCTGCGCTGGACCTTACCTTATCTCTCAGGGAAGGACTTTCTTTTGCAACCTACAATTGTCAATCTTTGAGTAACTTTTAATTGTTTTGTCTGCCGTCTTTGCACTTGTTGGCAGCAGTTAATAACACTAGTTAATACAGTGTTATGAACTTTGGCTGTAACCCTTTAACAACGGCAGTCTCACCGGCGCTGCATTTTGCACTTTACTGTAACTCCTGAACTGTTTGGGCTATCCACATAATTCAAACGGCACTGGAAAGCTGCGATCCTGAGCTTTCCGACACTATATAACACTTTACGGCAGCAATGTGGATACTGAATGTTCAAAACCAAAAAGCACGTTTGCGCAGATGTAAAAAAAGTTGAAAGTTTATTTGTGCAATCTCCAAAAGTTTCATTATAGACATTTACAGTTGTTTCTGATAATAAATATGCTAAAAACTTCTACTCCATTTTTTTCTTTTTTACAAAAACATACTGTTTTAAGCATTTATTATTTATAATAATGATAATTAATGGACAGATATTGAAAGTTAAGTTCTTCCTGAAAACAAAAGTGCAAAAGAATTGACAAAAAATACATTTTCTGACACTTTTATTGCAAAGAACACAGACACCTAAGCGGTCTGTTATAATGGCAGTCCTAAAAGGGTTAATTGAGTCAAGTGTGTGTCTTACAAAACAATAGAACTACAATAACCAGCCAAGAAAAATATAGTCCTACATGCGGTATTTTGTTGTCACAAGTTACTAGTTAATCTCAACACAGCCTGTTGTGGATCTCTGTTCTATTTTCAGAACCGAAAGGAACAGCACATTAATTAGATCACATTAAAGAGTATTATTCAACAAGAGCCACCTGTCTTTTGCTGAGTGCTAAAGACCAATTCAATTTTCAGCTCCAGTCTGAATCTCTTTCACGAAGCAGCTGCAAAACTGTATTTACCTCAGACAAGTTCAGACTTTTTCCTTGACCAAAAACACGCCATGAATATCCACTTATCATGTATATCTTCTTTTTTAAGCAGTGGTGAGCTTTAATCAAATTTGAGTTTTTTTTTTTTTTTTTTTGTTTTTTTTTAGTCCTCTTAGAATATGTCGGGTGCTTCTCAGATGTTGATTCCTTTTTTGCAAAGTGTTTTTCTCCTGGTAGTAGATGAGGGGTGTGGTGATATTGAAGAGGCAGAGATACAGTAGCAGGGTTTGGAGAGCGGGAAGAGGGGTATTTGGCAGAGCTCTGGAAGTAGCTGTGTAGTGATGTTATCTTATCAATGATGCAGCGCGGGGCACATGGTGATAAGGGTTTGCCGGGCAGCCATGGCCAGGCACAAAGTCAGACACAACAATCCATACACCAGAATACACATACACACAACTGTACTGCAAGGTCACAGTCACTCATAGCTACAAGGTATATGGATTGTAAAGTTGACAGGAGTTTCGTCTTTGCTCTATCTTTACAAATCACAGAAAGCTAGATAATGTTCTTATATGCAAGCGCTAGTGCTGGGAAATATTAAAAAGAATAGCAAACTACAGACCTGAGCCTTTTATCTGTGACATAGACAGCCATGTCTTATCACTCATAGGCCAGCTGGGATTCGGCTGAATCTTTTTGCTTAACCTGAAAGCAGTACATGTGTTTGATATTTACCTTTCATGCTCCCCCTGTCCCTATGTGACACTCTGATAATGTGTTGGAGTTTCATCAGAAAGGCTCGTTTGAGTGTTGAGGGGGGGGAAAGGTCTTTGGTTTTGTGGTCTGTCTGAAGTGCCAGTATACCCAGTGGCTCGGTGACAGGGTTTTTCTAACAAGGGAAATCACTTGGCACTAATTTTGTTGTCACCGTTACAACCTGCTGTGGTTTGGTTTGTCTCTTTGCAGCCAATTTACATAGACGGACACAGCTTTAGGGACGCTGCTGGTATACATGTCAGTATAATTCACTTAGAATGCAAATTAGAGAGGTAATATTTTTTTAATCTAAACATGTTATAAAGGAATGGACAGCTGAAGCTTCGCCATATGATAAATGTATCCAAAACAATGGAACTGACACTCAAATGGATGAGCTCGGGCTTTAGGGAGCTGAATATTTTTCAACACAGTGATTGATGAGTTAATTTAAAAGGATTTTCGGGTGATTTGGTGACTAAAAAGTCCGAATCGTCTCATTCATCTCCTCTTAGGACTTTAAAATGTCTTAAATATGATTTTTTTTTTTAAGCTGACCAGATTTTGAGGTTAATATTACTTCTGTAATGCTATATTAACTCAGTTTTTATTCATATTTGCCGTAACAGTATCACAGAAAACAACCAACACCGAACGATAATCACTATTACCAGCTGTGTCTGACTTTAATAGCAAAACTAATTGTGTTGCAGTGTGGTTTGTGGGTTAACATGGCGGTCCCTCTACTATATACTTGTATCTAAAACAGTCTCTCTATATCTAATATCTGCACTTAGAAGCAATCAAATAAAAAGTAGTAGTAAAAATAAACACCACATACCACATAAATTCAATTTACTTTGCAAATCATTCATGGTTTGTTATTTCCATTTGAATCATCCGTACTATTTCTGCTGTGGGTAGGAAATAGTTCTTAAATTGCATTCATTATGGTCTTAAAGAGTCTCAAGTTTAAGTTGAAATCTGCAGAAAGCCCGCTTTCATCACCCACTTAGTCGTAGCCCAGTAATTCCCTGTAATTTGAAAACCAATTTTACACACAAAACACAGCTGGGCTTTGAGAAAACACAGGCAGCGGCAGCAGTTTGTGTTTTCATCTTTACATAAGCTCATAAGTAATTTGCTGTCTTACCAGTCTACTTAATTGTAAGAAATAATTAAGTAGACTGGTACACTCCTACATTTAATGCAATGTTCCCCGACTGTGGGAATTTGATCTGGAAGTAGACGACTGGCATGGTTTTACATGTGCTCATTATCAGGCCTGTGTTTTAGCCAATCAGGATAGAGCCACCAGCGTGAGCTTCTCTTTCTGCGTTATATAACTGATTTCAGACTATGTGCCTTTTTGCAGCAGTATGCAAAGTGTATTTGTGAATAAACAACCTTTTTTCCACTGTCGGCTCAATCCTTTCCAAAGCCTTTTCTGAGCCGCTACCAACTGTGCGAGCGCAAAACAAAAAACAGATGAAGAAAAATACGAAGAAGTTGGATTCTCGTCACAGCTTAGCTCCGCACCGTCTTTTTCTTATCTCTGTTTCCCATACTCTCCCCTTTTCCGTTTCCTCAATCACCTCTCATTTAGTTTCTATCTCTCAAGGTCCCTTCTCGGAGCTACCTGCCCATTATGTTTCCCCCACGCGCGCCGGGAGGAAATCATTGGAACGGAGCAAACCATTTATTAGCAGGGGTGATTTAATTTGTGTTCAGCAGGATGCTCCGTTTCCAGCATGAGGGTACATTTGTCCGCAGGAGGCAGTGTGAAATTGTCATTGCAGTGGTCTAAACTTCACTTTCACTGAAACTTATTCCCTGAAATTAGTTTTTATGTTGTTGCAAAACTAGAACAAAAAAGAAAAGCTGCACCTCTCAGTGTCTGTGAGCAGAATGTTACTTCCCATCTTCCTTTACTACTCTTCATCCCTTTCCTTTTCAACTCCTTAAATCATCCCGCGGTTCGATGCCACTGAGCCCAGCATGCCGTCATCTGCTGCTCAGTCAGTATCCGCCGCTGTTTGCATGAGTGGAAAGCAGAATTTTAAGCCAGTCTTATTATTATTTTTTTTATTTTTTTATTTTTTTTTACTGCACTTCTCTGCTTTGATAAGTCTGATCACTGGGAGCCTTTATCAAAAGCAGCTTTATCAAAACCATCCCATCTAATCAACTCGCCTCATATCGTCTTAAACTACATCGCCCCATCACAAAGTAATAACACACTCGGATAGGCAATGGAGTCCTCCAGGGTCATTCTTATATTAAAATGAGAATAATTATGCTGTTACATGCCATGCTCACTCCCTCTATCTAGTTTTATCGCTTGCTGTGCGCTGTGCTGAGGATGACTAGTTGACTCGCGGTTAAGGAAATGATACTGAAATGGTCTGGAATCTGTGTGGTTCTCAGTAGGGCTGTGTGTCAAACTCAGGGGTTGGGGGGTCAAACTCATTTTAGTTCAGGGGCCACATTCAGCTCACTGTGATCAGAAGTGGGCCGGACCAGTAAAATAAAAACAGTAAAAAATGACAATTACATTATGAGAATGTTTACGTCTACAAAGTTTCCTTAAAAATGTGAACAACTTGAAATAACTGCAATTTTCACATGCTTTACACATTTACACATGTGCATTACAACTTACAGATCACAGTGGATCTAAAAATACAGAAAACATTGAGTCACAGGCAGAATATTGTTAAAATTACCCTTCCTTCTCTTAAGACTTTTCAGGTTGTTCATATTTTGTTCAGTTTGTAAATGTAAACATTTTCATGGAAATTTCCTTTTCTTGTACAAAAACAGAGAAAAATGTGTATTTGTCATGATATTGATCACTAAAATAATTTTAACATCATTGATTGTTTATATCTTCGGTGTAATTTTTGCGTTTCACATCTTCATCCCATGGGCCTGATTGGACCCTGTGGAATAGACCATATGTTTGACACCTGAGGCTTATAACATGGAAATAGTTAGAATTATCAATATAGATGCATACTGAGCACTGTTTGGAAGTCATATGTGGACTTTCACTTAATTAGTAGAGTTCTCCTCCTTTGAAAGTACCACCCACTTCTGTTGGGAGGTTGATCTGCATTGAGACCACAGGACTCGAACACAGAAACTAACAACCTCGCAAATTCAACTTGTTGATTTTTGATAGAACATGCCGATGAAATACAGGGCCGTTGGTCCTATTTGTGTTTTGTTTTGGATTGTTGACATTTGGATTGGAATAACTGATCAGTAGCAGCATCAATGAAAGAATCTACATACCTGACAATTACACCAATAATCCCTAGTGTCACTAATACGCACCATAGTTACTGTAGGTGTTATATGTTCACATGAACAATCATCCACATCACAGCAACAACGACAACTCCTTTTTTTTCCTATAATTGTTGATACATTTAGGCACTATGGGGATATTAACTGCTGTGCTAGACGATGAGAAGGATATGTTCTCTTGATAGCTGGTTGTGTAATGATAGTTCCTGCAGGGTTAGATCGGCAAGCGGCTCACTTTATTCTGTGGATCGTTTGGCTTATTTCACACCGACCCCGAGGAAATGCCCACTTTGACCTCATTCTCTTGCCTTCAATCACCGCTCTGCCCTCAGCGCTCTCAACCCCCTGCCACTCCTGTTATAACCGCTGCCTCCTCTTCCTCGCCTCTCGCTTCTTTCCTCTTAATAAAGTGAGATCGGGCAGGGAGAGAGTTTTGTTAGGCAGAAATCACTTAATTAGCCGTTAAGAGCGCTGTTTATGTCGTCCGTAAGCTGAACGTAAGCATCTGCTCTCGTTCCTAAGCTCATTTGCGAACAAGTCAAAGCACATGTCTCGGTGTCATTTACTCTTAAGTGAATCCTTCATAAAATAATGAGAGAGGCAGCTGACTTAAGCACAGCTCGATGATTAGTGGGTGTTTCTGTAGGTGGAGCAGCAAACCTAAGACAAAACCCCGTCTTAAAAAAATGTAGGGTGCAGTAGAAGTTCACTGGCACAGACAATATCAGGGTCATGTACATACCTCCAGAGGAAATGCATTAATTACCACATTTTTCCCATAATTACAAAAACATGAGATGCTGTGTTCCTTTTTAACCCTTTAACAACTGCAGTCTCTCCAGCGCCACATTTTGCACTTTACAGCATTCAAATGACTGTAACTCCTGAACCGTTTGCGCTATCAACAAAATTCTAACGGCATCGGAAAGCTGAGATCCTGAGGTTTCCGACGCTATATAACACTTTATGGCAGCAATGTGGGACTGTATTACAAGTAGAAAGGAACTGTTTCAGAGACTTCCACACAGGCTAAAAATGCCAGGAAATGACAAAAAATACGAAGCTATAATATGGATACTGAATGTTCAAGACCAAAAAGTATGTTTGAGCAGATGTAAAATAGTTGAAAGTTTATTTCTGCAATCTCAAAAAGTTTCCTTATGGACATTTACAGTTGGTTCTGATAATAAATACACTAAAAACTTCCAGTCTGTGTTTTTCTTTTTTTACTAAAACACACTGTTTTAAGCATTTATTATTTATAATAATGATAATTAATTGACAGATATTGAAAGTTAAGTTCTGCGTGAAAACAAAGGTGTAAAAGAATTGACAAAAAATACATTTTCTAACACTTTTATTGCACAGAAAACATGACGACACCTAGGCGTCCTGTTATACTGGCAGTCTTACCTGTACAGTCTTAACCTCCACATACATTTAAAGGCATTATCACTAAGAATATGAATTGACAAGGTTTTACTGCTACAGGTTGTCTTCAGATCCTTAAAAAGGCCCTAAATATGATTGTCCTACAGTAAGTCCTTAATTGTCTGTAAATCTGATAATTAATCCTTAAATCTGGCACTCTCACATCTTAAAAATTCCACAGACACAAAAAATGATATTGACGTATTTGCTTTGGAAATCTTCGTAAAATGTATTTTGCATTGTAATATAATGGAGCTGAGAATGAGGGGAGCCACCAACAGTCATTCATGGGTGAAGGGGTTCATGTGTGAGCTTTGGCAGCTTGAATGTTCGTAACAGAAACACCAGTCACAGAGAAATGGAAATGTAACATTAGCTTTTTATTTAGTTGTGGTGCTACTGTCATTCTTGACTCGACTTATTCTTCAAATCTGTATTGACTCCCTTTTTTCCTGATCAGTTGTCTGTGTGCAGCCCTGCACAGGTTTTTAGCATCAATGCAACTGCTTTACTATCTGCACATAAGCTCTACTATCTAGTCTGTAAACACTCCAAACACTGACCTTTGGCGCAGCTGCTCCATAATGAGGCTACTCCTCCCAAGTTTACACAATTAGCTTTGACTCAACAGTGTTAACACAACCTAATAGGATATGGTTTCTGCTACAGGTCTTAAATTATTCACATGAAACCTCTGCAGCTGGGTGATTAGCTTTAAGCAAGTTTGAGCAAGTTTCATTTTGTGCATGTGAATGAATGCTCATATGCCATCTTCTCTAAGCTGTAGTGGAAACATTGTCGCTCACTGGTGTTTCCCAAACAGTGGCGTTTCACTCTGTCTCTGTCCTCAAAGCAGCTGGGCCGTAAGAAAAAGACAGACAGACCAAGACACTGTAGGTCTTAATGTGCAGTTCACATTTAAAAAAAATTTTTTTTTAGCATGGTTATTTACATTCTAATTCAACTGTAACTGCCATCAGACTCATTCGTGTGTGATGTGACATCTGTCGTACCTCAATGACATAAAAGTCGGATGAAATGCGACATGACCGCTCAGAATGAAGTCACATTACAAAATATTAGATATGTATCTGATTCCGGACCGCATATGAAAGTGGCCTGGGTCTGATGTGAAAAAAATTGCATTTGTGCCGTTCAGACTAACAAAAAAAATCAGATATGAGTCAAAGAAGTGGGATTTGGGACATTTTTACCTTTCAGTGTGAAGGTAGTGTTAGATGTACTGTTGAATGCCTACATGATGCCTACTTCATGGTCTCATCCAAGGTGTGAATAATGATATCCACGGGGGAATAATGGGGAATGAAGGCCCTTGTAATATGTCTATTGAGTGTCTAAGGTCAGAAAAATGAACCAGCGCTGGTAAAAGGAAGTGATGAGCTTGGACGTATGGGGTTCCACATTATAACACATCATTTAATGAGACAATTTGTGTATAATTTTTGTCTTTTGCATTATCTTTACGAATGCTCATTTTTTCTTGGACTATATTCCGTTGCTGCCTTGACCAGTGAATTTGATTGTTTTAGACCAGAAACCATTAGACCAGAACTGTTAATCCAGAACACTTAGACCAGAACCATGTGTGGGCTCAGTAAAGTCCCATCTAAGCTGTTGTTCTGTTTGACCTGCAGGCGATACGCTCAGAACTGAAGGAACGTGAACACTTGGTGATCACCACTTTGGACCAAGCCCGGATGTTTCTTGCTGACCAGCCTATCGAGGGTCCCGGAGAACCACGCAAGAACCTGCAGCCAAAGACCGGTTTGTTCACACAGTCCATTAACATACCCTGTTTAATCTAAGCCGTCACTTAGGGGCCACTTACAGTCCATGTGAACTTTTTGCAGCTTTGGCTTCATTATTGCAGATATGTCTTGCAAAGTAAGAGCTCATATTGCACTAATCCTCAGGTGGCCCAGTCTTAAGTAATGGCATACTTGAAGAGGTCTTTTAGAGGTTTCGGTGAGTCATCCATTATATCTCATTTGTACAGGCCCTAGGAGTCCAATTCCAAGGTAAAAAAAAAAAAAGTCTTATAACCTTTGACTCAATAGTTATTCCATGACTGTGAGACCATTTAGAATATTTGGGAGTATTCTGTTGCTTATTTGCTACAGTACACGTCTGACAGGTCCGATTCATTGAGGTTTTTCATACAGATGGAGTGCCCCTTCTGTTCCCTCAGTTAAGTGCCCTTGAAGAGCCACCCACGAACACCCAAACCAGTGGCGATAGCGATTCAACAGAGCAGCCGCGAATTCGAGAGGGGCCGACTCATTCAGAATTCTTTCTCGGTGCCTCCCTTGGATGCAGCAAGGAAGTGTGGGTTATGTCAGCACATTTCCCTTCAAACCCAAAACCTACTGTGTAAATAATTAAACCAACCCAAGGGGCTGCGCAGGGGTGTGGCAAGACTTCAGAGCACCAGCCGATAGCGTTGTTGTCTGTGATCTTTGATACGGAAATCAAAGCATGGTCTCATCGTATAAATAGATAAAAAGCCCGTATAAGATCCAAGGCTGGGTTTGTTGTTTAATTAAGGGAGCGGGGTTTTGTCAAAGTGACACTACAGTAACATTTTAACAGTATGAATTGTCTTGTATTTTCTTCTTTTTTTTTAAATGCTAGTAATTGATTTGATGGCTTAGTTTGTATATATCACACGCTCCGTTCCAAAAGGCTGTGCATCTCGGCATGAGGTGCCGCCTGCAGCAGGTTTCACAGATGTGAAACTGACTTGAGCGTATGCATAGAAGGAGGTAAAAAAAAAGCCAAAGTGAAAGAAATTGCAGTGGCGCAACAGGTGAAGATGGTAATTCACTTTCTACCCTTGAGATGAGACCTTGAAGTTCATAAAAGCCGTGCATATTTCTTTATACTTAAATCGGGTAGTTCAAGAACAGGTTTTCTCCTCTGCTCTGCTCTCTTTCTTCCTTGTATGTGGAGTTCAATATGTTACAATTATATTCCTATCCCTCCCCATAGTATTCCTTTCTTTTGGTCACTTACATTCTCAACTACTGCTCTCCTCTTACTTTTTTATTTCTTCCGATTTGCATCCTTCTCATCTTTACCACTTGTATCTTTTCCCTACTGCTGTTTCTTACACATCCATCTTCAATGAACTGTACACTATGCCCTTCTTTATTTTTTACTTGCAGAGTGTTTCTCCTCTTTTTTCAGTTATCTACTTATTTTCTGGAGTTAAAATCAGCCACACCACATATAAATACAAGAGGGGGAAAGTCCAAGTACAGAATATTACAGAGCAACACTCTGAGTTTTGTGAATAAATGAAAGTTTATGAAAGTTTTTTTTTTTTTTCCCCCTCCAGACCTCACCCCTGAGGAGAAGGCCCGAGGGTTGGCCCGGGCCATTCGCAAGCAGACCGGCGAGGTGAGGGAGCGATGGGAGCGTCTGAAGGGTCATGTGGGCGGCTGGCAGAGTCAGGTGGAGCGAGCCTTGGAGAGACTCCAGGAGCTGCAGAGCTCCATGGACCAGCTCGACCTGAGGCTGACTCAGGCAGAGGAGGCCAAGGCCACCTGGCAGCCTGTGGGAGACCTCCTGATCGACTCTCTGCAGGACCACATTGACAAGACCATGGTGAGACAGCAACTTTTAATGTTCCCTATCGCCCAGAGTTGCAGTCCCCAGCACATCAAGTCTAGAACAGATGTTGTCTCATTGCATTTCATTAAACCCTGGAATCCTTTCAGTATGTTTAGCAAAATCTGCAATTTCTAACTTTTATGGAATTAATAATTTTGAAAAGTGCAATGTAACCTTGAAGCTGGAAAATTGGAGCCATTTGACTTTCACAGTGTAATATTTAGTGAAGCTGCAGATTTTAACCGACAGAAAACCCCTCCACCGTCCCCTAAGATGCTCACAAAAAACTGTGAGCTGCCCTCGTTCAAGACAGTGAGTCCGTTTATATGACCGTAAGAATCCAACAGCTGGGAGTAATCAGATAAGTGTGGTCTGTGTTGACATGCACTTCATGAATACGATAATCAAAAAACCCTGGTTAGAATGTGTTGGGTCATCATTGGATTTCTTTCAGATTACATACGTAGGTAGTGATGGTAGACTCAAACTTTCTGTTATTGTCTTCTGCTCACATTTGACTACATCACTTCCGTTTTCTATGATTTATTATTTTTTTTCAACATATGCACAGATGTAGAACAACTAACTAAATCAGCTATACACGCATGAAGACATGGGAGTATTAGGGAGAAATCCAGGTGTGTTAATCCAATTCCTCATAACCAGATTACCGCTGTTATCTGATAAAGCATATCACGTTAAACTGTTTACACGATCACTTGAACTAGTGTGTCGACCCGGGGGGATCCACGGGTTCCAGATGTGGTCGTTTTTATGCTGTTGTGTATACATGCATGCTGTACCACATTTGTCCAGCAGTCACCGCCAAAGCGTTCCGGGCATAGCAACGTAATTGTAAGGCTATTCTATTCCAAAATTACTAATATGTCCCAAAATATTGGTCCTGTCAACTTGTCATTTTCACTACTGTCTTCATCGACCAAAAATACATGAGTATGTCAAACTGCAGCCGTCAGGTCTTTCCGGATTTTGCGTCATTCTTGAGACACACATGCACACACACACACACACACACACACCTACGCACGTGCACACACACACACACACACACACACACACACACACACAGAGGCCACTTGGCTTTTAATACATACTGTAGATAATCTGATTACTCCAGAAATCGGGTAATGATTGGACTACTAGTGTGCATGTAAATGGACTTGGTGTTCAGTTTGTTTAGGTCTGGTAACCTTAGCTGATGACCTTAATGATGGACAAGACCTGCCACCAGGCAAAAAAGACCTCAATAATACTTATACATGCAAGTTTTGTAGCGGTGCTCACCTTTGTATTGGCTCACTTGTATCTTTAAGCTTCACTTTACTTTAGTATTTCTAAACCTTAGCTGTTTTCTTTGTCAAACAAACCAGTCGTGTAACCTCTGCACTTGCCATCTTTAATGACACTAAAAAACAGAGAGAAGCCGATGTTGTGAGCAGTGTCTTGTTTGTGTGGAGACTAGAGCGGCAACAGTTGATATTCAGGACCAATTAGCATTGAAAAATCGATATTTTTGATGACACCACTCTAAATCCAGGAGGTAATATAAGCGAACTTTTGCACTGTTAAAAACAAAACAGTACAGTGAGTGATGTGCTCAGTCAGATAATGATTGTGTCTTGGTACGAACTTCTGCAGAAGCCGACTTGCCAAGGCCGAGGCTGAGAAACGGGCAATACATTTAATAAACAAGCAGACAAATGACAGCGTTTCCTAATTAAAAGTAAACGATAAATGAGAGAGTAATGAAGGGGAAAGGAGTGTCACCGAAATTTTAATTCAAAAAGTCATGGTTCATAAGTTTCATGAGGGAAAAGCACCACTTTCAGTATTGCATCAGTTGAGCTGTCTGTTACACCACCCTCCATCCACCCACCACCTCCTCTCTGCCTCCACACAGCGTGACTTCATGCAAACTGCCTGGCCAATTAAATCTCATAAAATCCATGTCATGTAGAGCCACTTGAGGGACAGTAATCTATAAATAGATTACATGACAGCCTGGGAAGCTCCCCCTCTACTGTGTGACAAACATAGTATAGATATTGGGTGTTTATTGACAGGCTCGGCGGCGAATTTTAATTAAAATTCAAGCACAACAAAGCTCAATTTAAAAACTTGATTTATTTCCAATTATAGTTTATGAGGTCAACACAGTAAACAGGAAGGAGATAAACAGCAGTTAAGATGAAATGGAGAATAACCCACGCTCTGAGCAGCAGGAACTCACTTATTGTTAATGAAAGTACAAACAATTAAGATTAAGCGTGATTAAGTGATTATTAAATCAAAGTTTGGAACCGTATTAGCAGAACAATGCGAGTTTTTCTCAACCCTGCGGCTGTGTGAAACTTTCCCTGCAGGCCTTCAGAGAGGAGGTTGCACCGTTGCGTCAGGATGTGAGGATCGTCAATGAGCTCTCTGCAGAGCTGACGCCGCTGGACATCCAGTTGTCATCCACCGCCTCCAGGCAACTGGACCAGCTCAACATGAGGTGGAAACTACTACAGGTACGATGAGATGAGATAAGATAAGATATGATATGATAAGATAAGATAAGGTAAGATAGGATAATATGATAGGATAAGGTAACATAAGATAAGATAACATACTGTAAGTTAACATAAGCTATACCTTACTGATCCCCCAAGGGGGAAATTCAGACGTACAGAAGCTCAAGACAATATGTATCAAATACAATAGAAAAGCAAAAAGATTAAAAAAAAATTGGTTAAAATTACAAAAAATAGTAATAATAATAATGATAAATAAAATAAGTGTGTAGTAGGTGACATTGACAGATGCAGAAGTGCTCATAGTGATCCTCCCACATCGACCGTGTTCTGTCACTCTTTACTTTCTTTTTTTGTCTCTACCATCTCGTCCACCTTGACTAACTTTGAATCTTTAATATATTTTGATCCTTTTTCTCTCTCCTTATGCCAACCAGAGCCCGTTTTTTCCTCTGTGTTTTTACTCTGTCACCTTCTCTGGCGGTGCGCATGTTGATTTTAGTTCATGTCAGCCCAAAGCCCACTGAGAGTTGTCCCTCTATGTGTGTGCACCAGTTTTGTTTGAACAAACCTTTGTTCTCACTTTCCTAAATACATCAATGGGCATTTTTATGTCCTCCCAGCACACCAGTCACATTCATTTTTCCGTACTCGCTCGAATGTTTGGGTCTGATCCGCTGAGTGCTTCTCGGAATGGAGTCTTTCGCAACCCCCAGAAGCAAAGTCACAGAGAAGTGTTGCATGTCTCCAGAAAGAATAATAAGAGAGAGGATTCGAAGAGTGACTGGAGGAGTTTAATTCACCACTGTAGGTTTGTATGCCTAAGGAACATAATGTCGCTGTCGTCAGGTGGAAACCTCGTAAGTCCACTTTTGGTCTTTTTTGCCATAAAACAATTCTACTGGTCAGTCTTCACATTGGCCTGATTGTTTTAGAAATATTCAACCAATGAAAAGTGTTGAAAACAGCTTGTGACTACACCTCTTAACTCTATTTATTTATATAGAATATACAGGTTTCCCGTGGGGTCTTAAAAATTATTAAGTCTTGAATTTACAAATCTGCATTTAATACCTTAAAAAGTCTTTAAAAGGCATTAAATTTGATATGGTAGATCTTAAGTTGTGTTGCCATAAACCTGTTGGCTGTATTATGTTAAATGTGTCTGGGAAATGTCCAAGCTGCAAAGAAATGTTAGTTGACTCGGTTCCACCTGTTCTAACCCGACAATATATTGAAATTAGGAACCACTTATCGCTAACTTTGCAGCCGCTGGTGAGAAATGACTACTGAACATTCACTTCTGTGTACAGTATGTATATGATATTCAGTCTCTGCTGATGTAAATAAATACATTTTCCTAAATTTTAGGAGTCCCCAGTTATTACCAGGAAAGCTGTGAAATGGGCATTAAATTCTGTTCTAAGTAGTCTTAAAAAGTCTTAAATTTAACTTGTAGAAACCTGTAGGAACACCAATATACATTGTTTTTCCAGTTTCCTGGAAAATAACCCTTTTGGACATAAGAGGTTTCCTCCCGACAGCGACGATATATTAGCCAGTGACTATGTGAGGTTCCCTTTGTAGAGGAACAGTATTTCATACATAAATAGGATAGTTTCCTTTGATGTCTTATTTTGATCAGGCAGCCACATATGCACATTGATTTCCAAAACGCTCTCATGTAACCGTGTATTTTGACAAATCCATCTGCAGACATACAGCATTGTTATTCTAGATAAATAAATGAGACAGGGCTGCTGGCAAAATAAAAAAAAAATGTGTGTGGGCAGGAAAAAAAGCAGGAAAGATGTTGCTGAGAAACGGCGAAATCTAGGAACGCCACCTAAAGCCATCCTTTTATAAGTGTGACACTGCTGCACAGCGAAACTGGGAAGCTGGGCTAATTTGTAGCCTGGTGATATTTCCAGTCTACACATACCCACTAATAGTCTTTCAGCCGGGAGAATGACCATAACTCACATCCAGAGTCAGAGGAGTGCACAGTTCCAGTGTACTGCACAGCTCTTTTATTTGTCTCAGTGTGCAGGAAGGCGACAGCTCCACTAATAAGCCCCATCTGACTGTGCACTTTGATGATCTGGTTTTCATGCACACACCTCTCATCATCCGCACGGTGGGACGGTGACCATAATATCCATT
The DNA here is from genome assembly GCA_037367365.1 of Apogon talboti. Taxonomy (NCBI): domain Eukaryota; kingdom Metazoa; phylum Chordata; class Actinopteri; order Kurtiformes; family Apogonidae; genus Apogon; species Apogon talboti. The sequence continues at coordinate 24,908,088 of JAPQRQ010000017.1, read as the reverse complement.
AGTTGTCCCAGAGAAACGGCGCAAGTGACCTTTCCGTACTTATTTCAAGGATCCCCACGTAGACAGCTGGTGATCTGGTTGCTATAACACCTGAGATGTGTGTGTGTGTGTGTGTGTGTGTGTGTGTGTGT